>BMAW01106157.1:1447249-1461743 GCA_019974015.1 Nephila pilipes | reverse complement strand
TAAAAAAAAAAAAAAAAAATCTTGAACAGATAAGCTGTTCAGCCTTGGGGTTTTTCTATATTGCGGCAATAAACTTTCTTCATCTAAATTTAGAACTTTTCATAAGTTCTGTTTCGCGGAATCGAATTTGAAATATACATTTTGTGGTATTTGAAATATACATTTTGTGGTATTCTAGTTATATTCTTAAAAATTATACAGCTTATCTATGTTGAATACGGGGTTATAATCATCTAATTTTCTTTTGAATTCTACTGGGATGCCTGGTGAAAAATTTTTCAAAAGGACATGATTTAATATGGAATCGGAGATAATAAGAATCGGAGATAGAGCATCTAATGATTTTAAATTTCCAATATGAATTTCGATATCATCAAAAAGTTTTCTTAATTTGGTTATATCTTCTGAATAAATTTAAAAATGGTGGTGTTAAATTTAAAAGTTTATTCATATGAAAGTTGACAATTACATCTGGTGTTACAAGCCTATATCTTAAAATATCTATAACTTCGTCATTATCAGAAATCTCGAATGCTTCATTTGCGTTCAAACTGGTCCCGCCGAGGAAAGATTTCGGATAATTAAATTTCTTCTTTTGAAAGGAATCCATTTTCATGAATAGCAGCTTTGAAGGAATTCAGAAGGACATGTCTAATGCAAATAATCTCCATAAAATTGGGAAATAGTTTGCTTTGGAAATCGATTAAGCTTAGATTCCGTTTTGTGAGTGTAAATAGAACTGTTTGGACTTTCGTATTGTTTCACTTTTAATCTTTTATTCAGTTTTAATTGTATCGGAGAAATCTCTCTGTTATCATCGGAACTTTATATTTCAAATTCGAATTCCAGAAAATTAGAACTTTAACCGGTTTTGATATGATTATGTCTAATGTGTCTCAATACTTTAACTTCCTCAATAAGTGAATTTAATTGCTCTTCAAAAATTATTTCATCAACAATTTATTTATCTAATACATATTCAAGTTTCTTTAAGGTCCTAGAAACGAAAGATTTTAAATTTTTTCTCTCTTCTTTCTACTTTTTACGACACTTTCCTTCATGGTAAAAAAATAAATTCGAAATGTCCTGCCTTTAACCATCTTTGTACAAAGTGCTAATCTACGATTTACCAGCTAAAAAACCCAGGAAAAAAATTTATATATCTAAAATATCTGGTCTCTTGCCATGAAACGTTGTACCTTTTCGTTACTTTATCCCTTAGATTTGATCTAAAATTCTCTGAATATTATGAATATATTTACTTAGAAACAGAATTCAAAATACTTCTAAACAATATAAACATATATTTAAGGAATATATACAAACTAAGATATTTGTTCTTCCAAATAGAATCTATCATTTTCCATAATCTAATTTAAATAACCATCAAGATCGACAATCTGATATAATCTATTTCAAATCATCACTAAGAATCTCGTGGTGGTGGAGTGCGCTATCTAATCGAAAACTCCTAAATTATTCTGCACACTAGCATGCGTATTTTCTAAAAATTCCTAGCCTAATTTTATTTTGTCCGTTTATAGGATCCACAGATCATGCCTAAACCTTTTGACTCTGTACTTAATCCCACATTCTAATTTTTTTTAATCCACTAGGATTAAGTTCCTTACAATTCCACTTAAACTTCCGAAAATTCATTAAAAAAATTTTAATCGCGTCTGAAGATAACCGATATACTTCTTCAACCACATAAGCACCATAATATAAATAATCACTGCGACTTGTAGTTTTTTTAATAACAGAGTCAACAAATAGATTACGGACACCTTTTTGTACTAAAATGAGTTATTCAAATGAACCACTAATTCTGCATAGGACTTATAGAAAATATGTAACAGATTTCTTTATTATTTAACAAGTTTAAACAGCAGCTTTATCTCAGTATTGCAAACATGTAACGATAATTTTCAAAAGCAAAATAAACAAACCACACCAAACAGTACACATACAAATGTTGTTCAGCCCTAAATAAAATCGATACGTAAGAAACTTAAAGATTGGTTGCCCTATAGTTAAGTTTGATTGATTGGTTTTATTAACGTCGTACTAGAAGCAAACACGAGGGCTATTGGCGACGAACCTCATAATTTTGAGCCTCGTTCAAGTGACGAAGACGACATCTGAGCTGGCACTTCCCTCTACTAACTTCCACACCACGTCAACGGGAGGATTTTGGACCTTGACAGATTTAACGTGCATCAACTCTGGTTACACGGCGGGTCTTTTGCGACCAAGGCTCGACCCGCGACTGAATGAAAATCGCCGAGCACGAATCTCTCTCTCTCTCTCTCTCTCTCTCTCTCTCTGTGTGTGTGTGTGTGTGTGTGTGTGTGAATATTGATATTTAATATTTACATGCGACTACTTCCACCTTTTAAAATGAAACTTGTGACGTACCACTACAAGCTGACTTGTGACTACCCGACTATTGTGCCGTAACATAATCGTATATAGCTAACTCTAAAAGTCTCTGTATAAAGACACACCAGTCAGTTATTCAATTATTTATTTATCAATTACTGTAATATAATATCTAAGGAGTTTTTTGAAATGCTTGGCAATCAGTGATTATTTGAAATTTTGTGCCGACGAGGTAGTGTCGAAATTTTTTTAATGTTGTAACTATCGCTAAGAATTCTAGCTCGTAGCTGAAATATTTCTCTTCTTGAGGAGAAGTTTTACGACTCATATAATGTATTGGATGAAAATTCTGATTTGAGTCCATTTGTAGAAGTATAGCGCCAAACCCTTTTGCACTGGCATCGCAGTGTAATTGTAATGAGGCATTTTGCTGATAAAGATGCAATACAGGTTCCAGAGACAAAATTTGTTTCAAAGAGAGAAAAGCTTGTTTTTGTGTTGGACCAAAGGTGAATGGAACTTTGTTTCGTAAAAGATCGCTTAAATGTCGTGCGATTGATTCATAGTCCTTAGTAAATTTTCTAAAATATCCAGTTAGTCCTTAAAGTGACTGGACATGCTGAGTGTTTTAGGTGTCTGAAAATTCATGACTGCATTTGTTTTAACTGTTGAAGGACGAATAGTACCTTCTTCAATAATATGGCCAAGAAAAGTTAATTTCCGCTGAAGAAAATTACACTTTTTAAAGTTAAACTCGAAACCATAAGTAGCAGCAACATCAAATACTTTTTTGATCTTTGTTATCTATTCACATTCAGAATTTGCTGGAATTAAATTATCGTCCATGTATACAATAACAGTGTATTTTTTTAAGAGATCTTTAAACACAGTTTGAATGTATGTTTGAAATACTGAGGGAGAGTTACACAAGCCAAAAGAACTCTATTAAATTGGTATTGTTCAATATGTGTTATGAAGCTATTGTATTTACGACTATCAGGATCAATTTTGATGTGAAAAAAACTTTTTTAAGTCCAGATTTGAAAAGAATATCACCCTTTGCAGTTGGTCAAAAATGTCTTCAATGAGGGGTAGTGGAAATCTTTGTTTAATTGTTTTAGAATTAAGAGCACAATAATCAACACAGATTCTTGTTGACTGATCTTTTTTCTTGACAAGAATTAAAGGTGCAGCAAAATTAGATGAACTTGGAGAAATTATTCCATCAGACAGCCATTGGTCAATTTGGTTTTTGAAGATAATTTTTTCCGCTTGACTTAATCTTCTAGGACGTAATGCGACAGTATGTATGTTTGTATCTTTAATTTTATTTGGTTTGTAAGATTGGAGAAGATTTGCAACTTCGCGACGAGTATCAACATTTAAAATATGCGATAAATCTACTTCAGGATAAAATACTTTTAAATTCGAAAAATTACAATTCTCATTTTGAAAAAACAAAGAGTTTCGTTTTTATTATTAACTGGTAAAGAATTACAATCGCTAATTTTCAATTCAGAAACAGATTTATGTTAGCCTCGCGCTGAAAATCTGTTATATAACATGCTCTCTCTGACGTTTGATCGGATATGGGCTGTGACGCCAGTTCATATTTCTTATTTTCTTTTTCATCGAATAATAATTTCTGTTTTGGAGAGTTTAACGATTCATTTTTATTCATTTGGTTTTTTTCGTTGCTCACGTTGTCAATGTTTTGAAATAGAGTTGAGTCATTTGGCCTTGAGCCGTCGCCGGAATGATTTGGGATAGTAGAATGCATTTCTACTTCATGATATATGCAGTTTTTAAAGCGCGACTTATTTTTGCTGACTGATTCTAAAGGGAAATCCAAGCATTTTCTTTTTCTGCTTTATTTAAATCATCAAAAATATTAGGCGGAACTCTTAAATCGCAATACAATTTATTACAGATAGCTGCAGTTACTGTTATCAGATTTTTACGAAAACTTGGAAGAGCTAATTTAATTTTAGTAAGTTGAGCTTGAATTTCATTTCCGAAAGCACAGGTTAATTGAACAGTTCCAAAAGATAATGTTTCGGGTATCGCGATATGTTGTTGCGTTTCTCGATCGAGGGTGGAAAATAATTTGTAGGTTATCATTAGTTCACACACACAGAAAGTTTTAAAAATCTTTCGCATTACGAAGTTTACAATAATATTCGAAAAAACTTGTTAATCGTGACGAAAACTGTACGTGCGATTCGTTTGGCAATCGTTGAGCCCTACGGAAATTAATTAAGCATTCTTGTGCGGTTGGTTGGAATTCTCGTAAAATAATGTGTTTAACTTTCTCATAATCTTGGAGTTCATTTTCTGGGATATAAAGCAAAATACTGTTAGCTTTTTCACCGAGAATATTAATTAAGATCTCTGATTTTAATTCCTGTGGAACATTTTTGGTTGTAAATGCACGTTCACGTGAATGAAAAAATAAATTATAAGTTCCAGGTTTACAAGGAACTGGCATACTAAGAGTCTTAACGGATTGAATGAGATGTTCTAGGAGGTTAATTGACGGTGTTTGAAATGTTGCAGTAGTATTGTTTGAATTATTAGAATTTATAGCGGAATTAATATTAGCGAGTTCAATTCCTTTTTCAAGTTGAATTAGTTTTTTGGCCGTTTGCTAGGCTTCTTTTTTTTTCTAGTTCTGCTACTTTTCGTTCTTCGACGAGTAAATTAAGCATGTCCTTAACGAATTCAGATTCATTTTTGAAAGTGTCAGTTTGTTCGATTAGTGCTTTTAAACATACAAATGTAGCATTTTCTGGGACAGTAACACCTAGTTCGTTCGCAGCAGTTATAAGATCTTTCTTAGTATTACGATACATGCTGAGTAAAAAAAAAAGTTTGATCCTACCTGATTTGAAGATATCGGAGTTTATGTAGATTGCAGATAGGCTTCGCTTTAAAAAGCTATCCTTTCGGGAGGAGTTCACCACTGTTCACTTTTCACGACGATGATAGTAGATACGAAGCAGATGGAGTTAACATTCGATGCGATGAATAGGCGGGGAAATTGGCCTTTTTGTTTTACGGGAACACTTTTGGACGATACCGAAGAGACTGGTTGAGTCTCAAGCTTTGGTTTCGCTTGGCAAAGGAGACGGTAGTATTGGTCTCAGAGCGGAGGATTGACTCTTAATAGGCGTCGGAGGAATTCGTTGATTAAGCATTCGCCACTGTGTTAGGCACTTTCGAAGTGCGCCGTTTGTTTTGGACGACTTTTGATTTTAATACGGTTTCAAAAACCATTAAGGTTGCGAGGCCGAGCCCGCATGTGACAGAGGTGGTGGTGTCTAGGGAAATGTTGAATAAAAGAGACGTTTATGTTTAAGGAGATTTAATGACAAATCTACTGGTGGTTAAACCTGACTAGGCGCGCGCTGCTGGGGACAAAAGTAAATGCACTGCTTCTCCCGCTTACAACCGGGGGTACAGAGAGTGGCACTGGTGTCGCCTTAGCGTATACAACATTAATATGAATAATCATTGCAGGAATCAGAGGTATCAGTTCAGCTAGATCAGCATGTATGTAGATCAAAGGTCTATCATTTATTACAGATTGACAGTGACTCAAGATCGTGATAAGCTCTTCGTAATCTATAGTATACTTTTCTTACAAACGACGCAGAGGTTCCTTGAGTATACCACCATCCGTTCCCATTACCCTCTCCCTATGCTGGTGGAATAAATGTCCATGTAATTTCTTGAGAGGTTGTGTATTCCACAATCTTGTCATTCTTTAAAGCTTTCAATACATTGTTTGCTCCTACAAAGTTCTTGCCATTATTAGAGTGAAGATGTTAGACTCGCTACTTCTCGCAATGAATTAAATTGTCTCAAAGCTTGAATGAAAACTTCTGCAGTGAGTACCTGTACTTATTCAAAAGGGATCACTCGGTGAGCAGTGCAATTTGATAAAACGATCAAAGCTTTTCTTTTCAATTTCAGTTAGAAGATATATGGAGGATCTACACCTGAAACATTTGAAAACTTTCCTGAGTAATTCTCCCTCAAGGCAGCGAGGCAAATGGAACTTCAACAGGTTTAGATTTGTAACGCCTATTACATACCACACACTCGGAAAGCATTTGTTTTATCAACCTTTTAGCATTCAGAATTCAAAACTTCTCCCTAGGTCTAGAGATTAAGATTGAAGGACCATCAAACATTCCCTTTCTATGCTATTCACGAATCAGTTTTAACTCTACGCTACTGGTTAGTAAGACAATTGCGAATCTGAAATCTTCATTTTCATCACTGCATACAAGCTTGGTCTTTCTGGAAACAAACTTTACCATGATTTCACCTGACGAGTTAATATGTAGATCAGAAATAAATAACTTCCCCATAAGCAACCTTCAAGACATCGGCTAATCCATATATTTGCACGTAAGTTGTTCTTTCATTAAGAATACACCTCGGAATCTGCATACTATTGATATGAGATAGTGAATAAATGATTGTCACTTTTGTAGTTCCTTTACGAAAAGCTAATCATTCTAATTTATTGATAACCATAGTTTCTGAATAAATATTTTCGCTTTTGTTACGGCTAGTCTTAAAAAGACCTAGAGGATTAAAAGTAGCATACGCTTTGTAAATGGTACATTAGCCCCTACATTTGCCTTGAATGAAAAGCAATCTTTTTCTGATAGCCAAAATATTTATTTTATTTTTCATTCATTTTAACTTGTCCGCGCGTTCTCTGGTCATAAAATTTAATACTGGATATTCAGTTGAAGCATATAAATTATTGTTTCTCACTAACTAAATCATTCATTTATATTTAACTTTTTATATACTTACTTTTATACTTAACACGAATTTATAAGGATATATATTTCATATTTTCATTCAATAAAAAAAAATTATGAAAATTTTTCTCTCTTTAAATACGGTTAGTGCTTTCATTTAAATTTCTACAGCGAGAAATATAATACAGACCGATTTCTCTTCTCATTATTGAAGGCTTGAACCAATCTTCACCCTGATTTATGTTTATATGAGATACAATTTCTTTACATAAGATTTGAAATAATTTATCAGATACAATTAGTTCTTTTAATGTTTCGAAGTCTGACACTTTCCTTAATCAAAAGAAGTAATTCCAACTATTGGTGAGTTGCGTAGCGAACTACACAAAAATTTCATTATTCTGAAGGTTGGCTTTTTTAAAATTCTCCAAACAGCTTATGAGCTTCGGATCAAATTCCCATAAGACCATAGATTTAACTGCTTCATAACCGATTAATTTATCATCCTCGATATAAGTTATAATGTTAGATGCTTTTGTCACCATCAGATTCAAAAGAATTTCTGCTTTGAATTCTTCAACTACATTTTTCGTTAAGAAGGCTCTTTCTAACGTAGAAAAGAAAATCCCTAAGCCATCTAGTTTATAGAGGATATTTACCATAAGCTTCCATATATTTTTACACACAAAACTAAATAAACGCTCAAATTCAGTTATGATTAACGGACTGTATAGCTTTATTGAGACTGTATCTCTATTTAACTCAGTTTACTCTATTTTGATACACACATCTCATCTCATCTAAGGTAGTTACGAACTCTCCGTTACCAAGTATCATAATATTTACTCTTAAGTGCGCATGCGCCTTACATCTCTTTCATGCGCATGTAGACGGTATACTTCTCTATCTTGGGCTCAAGCAAGCGTCAATAAAAAGTAAGTTACTTGAATTATATTTTGTTGAAAATGTATGAATTCCAAGTGCTAGTTAGTTTATTAATCCATTATGGTGTCAATAATAGTTTCTGTTCTAGTTTAACTCTTAAAAAAAGTCTTAAAATTTTTAATATATGAAATTTCTAATACATTAAGCCAAGGAACATAATCCAATTTATATTTTTCATTTATTTTAATTGTAACAAATTTAAAATTAGTTAAAATATTAGCAAACTTTATTTGCTTTAATTTAAAATTTATGCCGAAACTAGAACAAATTATACCGAAAAACACTCAGATTTACACTACTAGCTTTTAAAATTACTGGAATATTTCATAGATTAGAAAGAAATCTTTAACCATTGTTATTTTCATCTGTAAATTAACCACAAACGAATTCTGTTTTTGTATAAGAATATCAAACAAATTCAAAACTTTTCTTTTGAGAACGATTAAACTTAAGTGCTTTGAGACTTTTACCTAAGATATTAAAAATGTTCTTTCGATCTATTGAACGTAAGCAAATTTCAAAAAAGAAAATTGCTTACATATTTTTAAAAATATATATTGATTAAAATAAATAGAGCTTTTAATTTTTTCACACAAAGAGTAATTAAACAACCCAAAAGTCTTTATTTTTATAAATTATCCTGATTTTTTTAATGATATGAAAAGTATATTATAGGGAAAAAATTATTTGCAATGTATTCCAGCATTGAACAGCTCAAAGATGTTCTCGTATGAAAGAAAATAGAACCTGAATTATCAAACAAGTTTTTCTATTTTTGAAGGATTAGTAAAAAAACCGTAATTCAATTACATGGTTGGATTATTTTTGGGGTCCACAACGTTTTAAAACAGCTTGTAATAAATTAAACGACGGTGATGTCAATTAATTTTCTTGACTTTTCCTCTTAAAAAGTAATAGTTCAATCAATTTTAATTAACAAGAGCTTTCATTTTTATATATGCATTGGACTGAGTGATTATTAAATATTTGCTCTAATTTTTTCAGAGCAAACATTTTAATAATGAATTTAAACGTACTATACCAAACCCAAAAAATACGTTAAAATAAATCAAATTATCTTTTCAAAAGTATTATGTTTATCTTCTTATCCTCGGTTCATAAAAAATGCTGTATTTTAAAACTTATAAGTAATAAAAAGGACGTACTTATCATAGGTTATAAAAAAATATAATATAAGCTAAAATATTCCACTTGTTTCCTTGTTTGATAAAAACGCTTAATAAACTCTATAATGAAGAGAATTTAAAATATATGATTGTTTTATAACTTTTTTAGAATCTTTTAATCATATTGATCTCAAGGATTTTTTCTTTTTTGGTACAATAAAAGGGAAGGAAAGAAAGTATTCATTTCATACATTATAAGAAAGATTAATTTGGAAGGAACTATGCAACAATAAAAACCACCAAATTCAATCATAAATTTTGGTTTAATTTTTAAGTCCTATTTATAAAATAACCATGACTTATACCAGAAATACTTAGCTCAGCGATAACAACTAAATAGTTTATTTTTCATCTTCGATGAAAAAAACTTCTGAAGCAATATGCATTAACAAATCTCATGGGATATAGTTATAACTTGTTACAACTAGCATCGAAGAATGTTTCATAAGAAAAGGAATTTCTTATATATATCTAGACAAAATCCAAACTTAGAAATTGTTCCTCAATACAAATGCTTTCATTGAGACAGATTTTCAGTTAAAAAAGACATTTTTTTCATTTAGGGTAGATTCTGTTTATCTCTATTCGTGAATTCTTTGGAATTCCTTTTGTAAATGAGAGAGTTTTTGGTGCATAGAGAAGAAATCAGATTCTTCTGGAGCAATGAATCAATCATCAATAAGAATTAGAATTTATCAATACTTCTTAGCAAATATGGAAATAAATTGTGTGTATGTGTGTGAAAAGATTCATAAATTTAAAAATAATTATGAAATTTAAAAAATTATATAATTTATTTTTGGCTTAAAGAAAGAAAGAAATATTTATTTTAAAATATTTCTTAGCTAAAGATAATAAAATAGATTACCAATGCTTATATATTAATAAAAATATTACTAACTATCTAAAAATAATAATAATAATACAAATAATATCAAAGATAATAATAAAAAAAATGTGTAAAATACTCTATTCAAAGTTTTGCAAAGAACAAATTTAGCCACCTAAGGTGCCCTTCTTTTTATAATTATTATTAAATTACTCAATCAAATATAAGAATTAAAATAAGCGATGAGAAATATCGAGAAATCGACAATAGTAAACTTTTCCGATATTAAAATCAAAGGAAACGATAAATTATTAAATTGAATATATTTAAGCTAAATGTACTTAAAATTGAAACAATCAATAAAAAAAATTGAAAAGTGATCTGTTGAGCCAAAAGTGATCCAACTGAAACAATATCCTCTTGGGTGGCCAAAAAAATAGTTTTATAGAATATTGTCCTGTAAGGTTTATGAATGATTCTTTTAACAGGGGTAATTTTAATAATATTTTTGAAAAATAGAACTTTCTTTTGTTTATATACTATTAAATATTACAATATTAAAATAGGGTAATTAAAAAGGCTTTTAAATATAATGAAATAAAGGATGAAGATATTTATTTAATTATAATAACATAAACAATATGAAGAAGATTTAAATTTTAATGGCACAGAATTATCAATGAGCACTAACATGTCATTACCGCAGCTCAACCATTGTTAAGAGATGTAATGAAAAAAAGTTCTGTTTTCAGGATTATGATCTTTTTTTTTATTAAACATTAATTATTTTTTTACTAAACATAGTTTACCAGTTGTACCAATTTATGAGTACAACTATTATAAATTTTAAAAGATATTAATAAAATGAACTTTAAAACAAAAGAAAGTATTGAAATATATAAAACAAAATCACAGAAATACAGAAAGACCTTAAAATGTGTTATGTTAATAAAGTTTCAAGTAATTATGCATTTGTTTTCAAACATTACCATAATTTTGAGAATAATAAACATCTAGTTAATGCTTAAGTTAACAATGCTTATTTAGAAAATAATATTAGTTACCAATAAATTAATAATAGAATTACAGCTCTTTTTTGAAAAATAGAACTACTAATAAATAACATTAATTATATATATACAAATCTATAATACTCCAAAATTTCATAAGACTTCATTAAATTTCAAAACTTCATTCGAGTCACTAATCATTAATGGATCTAATACTTATATTATAAAAGCAGTTAAATTGTTATAAAGAATCTTACAAGATTTTTTTAATAAATTTGATAAAGTAACAATCATTAAAAATAGTTTAAATATTATTGAGATAAAAGACAACTGTGTGTGTGTGTGTTTCTTGTCCAGTTTTCTTTTCCAGTTATAAATTGTAATTATAATTTCATCAAAAAATTTGTCATCGTCATAATAAAAAGAGAATGAAGAATCGTGTTAAAAATGAAAGGTCGCATAAGTTCACCAAAATTTAAGAGAAATCCACAAAAAATATGAGATATTTACGTTACACAAAAATAACATTGGAAGAAACAAAGGTAAATGATAAGTGTTCAAAAAATTATCTGTTTGGTGTGTAAATTTGAAGTATTTTCCTTTCTCAGATTAAAATTTATTGGCTGATTGAAATTTATTTATCGTAAAATAAATTTTTGAAAAAAAGAAAAATTCATTTGAGAGCATTGTTGCGCAAGTATTTTCTACAATTTAAAGTGAAATAAATCGAGAAAAATACGTTCTATATTTACAGTTATCAAATGAAAAAAATCCCAATTTTGTACTATTGTATTCAAATAGCTTACAGAATGTTATAGATATTGAAGTTCTCTTCAGGATGTAGAAGATATGTCGGCCCTATGAAAATCGACAATCGATGATAATCGCTATTAATACCAAATGGTACAGAAGAAACTTAATAATGAATCTCCCATATTAACCATAAGTCTTGCCAGTTGGTACTCCCATAATGTAACAGAACACTGAAAAGAGGAGTGTTTCAGAATCAGTAAAGAAACCTTAAAATTACTTAATAGTGAACACCGCATTATTTCTAATATAACTAATGATGAAACTTAATTGTGTGTGTTTTTGACGTTCCCCCCAACGCATCATGAAAGTTAAGTACGGGTCTTTAAAGATGACCCTACACACAAACCAACAATGATGAAAAAATAACGAGCAATGAAAAAGTAATCTGTGTTGTTTCCTTCAGAAATACAGAACTGGTCTAAGTCATTCAGCTAGAGGGACAGTAAATAATTATCACTTTCTTTCAGAAGTAAATATATGCTCGAGAACTCATATTTCACTATGATAATGTATCTTCTTATTCAGCAAGATTAACTGTCGAATTTCTTGAACAAAAGCACACTAAAGTATAATGGAACATATACTCTATTCTCTAGATCTTGTTATGAATGACTTTTCGTTATTTTTCAGTCGTTTTCGTTCCCAAAACGAGATTGATGAAGCTACATAAGCCTATTTTTGATCGATTCCAAGCAATGAATGGCTTGAAGCATTTAATCTTTATAAAAAAATCCTTTGCAGAAGTGCTTTGATGCTGGAGGAAATGGCTTTTAACGCTTTTAAAATTTGTCATAAGAATTAAAAGATTAGTTCGCGAGTTAAAATTTTAATATTTAACATTATATCAAAAGTTTCATTTTCAGTAGAGTATATATATATATATATATATATAAAACAAAAAACTCTATAACAAAAAAAGGACGCACCAAGAAGGAGTTGTACGATGGAGACGAAAAAAAAATGGTGGATAGAAATATTATGTACAGAATTGAAAATCATTAAAATTTCAGAAAAATCGAGTGATTTATTTTAGAGTTACATTGTTACAAAGCTGAAGTTACATTGTTACGTGCTGAATAAGGGGTTGATCCACTTTTAGCCCGGATGCAAGCTACCACACAACGTGGCATAGAGTGATGAAGCTCCCTGATGGTCTCCTGCGGTATTTCTTGCCAAATTTGCTCCAATAGTCGGGCTAGATTATCAACATTCCCTGGTAGATGCCTTCCTATCATATCACAGACATTCTTGATTGGAGAGAGATCTGGCTGGTCAAGGAAGTGTTTAACAAGCTGTAAAATAGTTTATAGCAACCCTTCCGCATGTGGTCTGGCGTTACCGTGCTGAAAAATAAGAACAGGGTACTGCAAAACGAACGGTAGCCAAGCAGGTCTCAGAATGTCGTCGACATACCCCTGCGCTGTAAGTGTGCCTCTAATGATGACCAAAGGGATCCAGCTATCAAAAGAAATGGCACCCAGACGCTAACTCCTGTTTAAGGGCCTGTGTGGCGTGCAATAGTGATTGCAGGATCGGCAAGCTGCCCTGGGCGTCTCTAGACAAGTCTTCAATCATCGGCAGGATATAGTTGGAAGCGGGATTCGTCGCTAAACACTATACGTCCCCAGTCAGCATCATTCCAACCTGATCGAGCCAAGTACCACAGTAATCTGGCTCGACAGTGTGCAGGCGTGAGTAGCAGGTGGCGTACCTGTCGGTACGAGAGTAGATTTCGCTCTCTCAGCCATCTGTGAATAATCATGGTGTACACTCGTGTGCGGATCGCACGTCTTATGGTTGATAACGATGAATCAGGTGCCGTGACAGCTGATTTGACAATCATTCTGTCCTCCCGATCTGCAGAGACCCTAGGTATATATATAATTTGATTTCAGCTGTGACAAAGCAGGAATGCGTTAATGTTTTTGAAATTGATCAAACCCAATAATTGGTTCAATTTAAAATTAGTCCAATGACATATACTTTCCGATTTATTAATGTTCATGGCTGAAAACCTGTTCACTGATGTACACTAATTCAACTGGATTTGCGTATTTTACAGCTTTATTTAACAACTATTTACGATTACATTTATCTGCATATAGAAATTATAAATGTTTTCATAAAGTTACTGTATAGTTCTTATTGTTTCTTTTTAGGTCAGTGAATTCAAATTACAGTGATTCAAGTGTAATTTTCAGCAATATATCTAAAAAAATATTTTAGTAACGTTATTACATAACAAACCAGAAAATGAACGTGTTGAATACTTAAAAACTACTTATTGTGTGGTATAAATAGTACTGTCTAACAAACCGAAGGAGAGGCACATACTGTAGTCTATATACTTTTGTTGTAAATTATTGTTGTCTATTCGAATATTTCTAATATATTTTAGTTAAAATTATGTTTCTTCAAAGGATGAATCATAGATTTCAGATTTTTCCATTGTTTTCGTTGCTATTTTTCACTCGTATCATGTTGTATAAAGGATCTTCGAATAAAGATTTTTTTTTTTTTTTTTTTTTTTTTTTGGGGGGGGGGGGG
>BMAW01106157.1:1295772-1436647 GCA_019974015.1 Nephila pilipes | reverse complement strand
TAGCGGATCCAGAAGCCACTTTTGCCTCCATTCTGCAGCATGTTTTTTTTTTAAATACTTTTTGATTTAAAAATGTTACATTCAAAAATATCCGTACCTTTCCTACCTTTTATAAATAAATATTTTTCATTGTGAAGCTCATTTGAATAATTAAGAAGTGGACTGTGTAAAATTTAAATACCTTTATTTATAACAAAAGCGTACGATTTTGGGCAAAACTTAAAGAAGTGACAATAGAACGCACACTCCTGCGGGGTCATCTAAGATGATTCTGAAGAGGGCGCAAAATCGCTCAGCCAACAGGGGGACAGGTTGAACATTTTTTCATAGAATATGTTCATATTTGCTTGACCTCTGTAAAAAATTATTTTCTTCCGTTACTTGCCTTTTCTTTGTGTGTGTATATTAAAAGATCAACGCAGTAAAATAAACAAATTTTATTTATTTAAAAGTTTTATTTTAAAGAAATTTGTTCTTAGAAAAATTAATAATTTAATAAATATAAGTCCAAATACAAATTCATTAAGGATACTATTACTATTTTTTCATGAATTATTAATAATTGAAGTATTATATTAAATAAAAGATACTTAAACGAATTCTTAAAATAATGGAATTTTCCTATATGCATCCATTATTGAATAGGTAAGAAATACAGTAATCCAAAAACATGTCAAATTTTTTAATGAGATTGAAGTAAATATTTCCATCATAAAAAACACTATTGATTTTATTGTTATTATTATTACTTACATTATTTTCCGTGACTTCGGAATGTAAGTTGATTTTAACTTTTGATTTTCTATTATTCTGTAGCTTTACTTTGGAGTTCGGAAAATTAAAATTTGGAGTATCATCCTCAGAGGGAAGATAGCGACGGGACCTGAATCAAACGGAAATTTATAAAAAAGTAAAAAAGTTCTTTGCGAAGTTTTGCAAAGAACAGATTTAGTCACCCAAGATACATTTTTTTATAATTATCATTAAATTACCCAAATATAAGAATTAAAGTAAATGATGGAATATCGAGAAATGGACATTAGTAAACTTTTTCGATATTAAAATTAAAGCAAACAACAAATTATTAAATTGAATATTATATCAGCTATGTGTAATTAAAATTAAAGGAAACGATAAATTATTAAATTGAATATATTTAAACAAAAATAATTAAAACTGAAGCAAACGATAAAAAAATTAAAAAGTAATCTAGTACAATAAAAGTGATCCAACTAAAACAAGAACCCCTTGGATGGTTAAAAAAAATACTAGCTCTGTAGGGAATCTATTTCCCTATCTAATCCTCTGTCATCTCCGAAATCAGGCATGGCCTCCCTTTTTCTGTTGCTAGAATATACTCCATTCTTTCACAGCTGTTTCTAAAGCGTTTTACCCCCGTTTAACCCCTTTTTTAGGGAGTGGTTAATGGTCAGTGACTCAACATCACTTTTCCGATTTTGTTGTCGTGTCTGTGGGTAATGCTGAATATTGTCTCAAAGGTGTGAAGGACAGCAGTTGCCAGATCAAGTGCTTTAATACAGTAAAGAAATTCCTCTGGATTAAAATAGATGTGTAGGGTAAAATCAAAATTAAAAAGATTTGGTGAAATGATTTGACTCTTATAAATATGCTCTGGTGTCAATCAAATATTCATGCTACTTCTGCAATTGACATAGATTCTTGCGTTTGAGGGATAAATTTTCATGCTCTTCTAGTAGTTTGTTCTGAGTGTTGCTAATATGGATATTATTGATCCGCTTTTTGAAGCTCGGTCATTATAACTCATTGGAATTATCTTTCTAATGTTATACGCACATTGCTGCACTTAAATGTATTTCCTGTGTAATAGAAAATTGCTTTGACTCTACATTGATTTATATTCTGCGCTTGTAATTGATAAGCTTTGGGGAAATGCTGATCAGAAAAGAGGGGAATTCTTCACTTATTTTGAATAACATTGTAGCTTTTTCTTCCACTTTCTTCATTTAATAAATTTCTCGCATAATTCAAAAAAATATCTGCTAAAAAAAAGAAGATTCTATTTAGCATTTGGTGCAATTCTAAGAATTTTATTGACTTGAAGAAGATTACTTTCTTTTAGGAAGTAAGATGGTTATTAGAGAGGTAATCTATGTTGATAATTTGTGATATTAAATCAAGTCGCTTATGCTATTAAAAATAATTTGTGCAATATTTTTATAGTCCTTAAGTTCATAATGTATGACTTAATGAAACAATTTTCGATTTCTATTATTCATTTAGTAGTAGAAATTAAAATGTATGTAATTTAATAAAATGTAAAAGCATTTTTAATTTCAGTTTTTTTCCTCTATTCCTCTCTTCATTTTTGAAATACAAAATAATGAGAAGGTTTATTGTAATCAAATCAATTAAAGAATCTTATTTTTATTTTTATTTCAAATTATCTTACAAATTATCATTAAAGAGAAATATGACAAACGGAGGGAAAACGCTATTCCCTTTCAACAATTTGAGTTTGAAATATCTTTCTTTGTATGGTTTGCTCATCCCTTAATATCTATTGAAACATATATGCCGCATTCATCAACAGAAGAAATAAGTGTTTTTTTCTCCCTTCTTGTGAAGAAGAATGCTTGCTCACTTGCTTTTCACCCCAAAGTGTGAGTTTCTTCGCATTGATAATCATACATACTTCCTTCATTCAAGCGTATTAACTCGTTGACTCTCATTTAAGATCTAATTTTAGTAAGGATTCTTGCTACCCCTCCCAAGTAATAGAAAAGTTAAAATTATATCATCTATGTATATTAGTCTTGTACTAGAATTCGTGTAATAAAAATTTCTACTACGATTCCCTTATTCGATGTCCTTTCGTCAAAGTTTCACACTATTGAAATTTAAGTATCGCATCTGTGTCGCTTGCAACAATGGTCACGGCTATTTAAAAAACAAGAATTGGACTACGAAAATGGACCAATTTTATCCTACACTGATAGTTGATAACATTAAAAATGTTGGACTTTCATTAAGAAATATAAATGCAGGTCAGATATAACACATACACTGAAAACGTAGAAAATACCTGACTTTAACCGATCATTTAGTAACCCCGACTAGGCAACAGAAAGAAACGCTAATTTTCAAACTACTTCAATGGATGCAATTGTTTAATTGAAGGCAATGAAATTTTGGTCGTATTTTCATGAGTGTCAAATATAGCATCATTAGTTGGTAAAACAAGAAATAGAGCAAGGTTAATAAAGATTGATCAAAATTCTCGTATTGTTATTAAAGTGCTCTAACGATCCTTTTCAATGCAAAAATGTACGATGTTTTAAGACCAAAACATAGCTGATTATATTCTTGATAAGTGTACTACATTCGTAATTTAGGATGTGATTTGTATATGAAACATACAAACAGAAACAAATACATTAATAGAAACTTTTCGGGCAGCTCAATTCTTTCCTCTTCTACCTCATTTTTCAAAAAAAAAAAAAATACTAATTCCAGACACATATTCTGAAATCAGAGTTTTAGAAAGCAAAATTCTTTTAATTTCCTTTGCTCATCTTAATTGCGAATTAGAATGATAATGTAATGTTTTTTTAGATCTCATGACCACTGGGTTTTCAAAAACTGACAAAATACTGAATAATTTAGATAAGAATCCCGAAATGTAACCATATTATGATCATATGGAGTAAATGATTGATTGAATGATTTTATGGGATGAAGAGCAACAAAAGCTATTATCCCCTTTAAAATATTTTTTTTAATTCAATAGATATCAAAATATTAAATCTTCTACAAGAAAGTTCTGAAAACTTGTTTATTAGCAACTGTTTTTTCCAAAATTGATATGATTACAATTGGTATGATTACAGACTTTACACTTTGCATTATCATATAAATTGAATTTATACAAAAGCCCGAGAATTATAATCATTTTACTAATGATTCAAGTACTTTGTATTTCCCCGCTACTGTTTTTTATTCAATTTGAACTTATTTTTATGGTTGGGATGTTTCCTAAAATTCTAAAATACTAATTTTTCCTCGAGGAAATATTTCAAGCACTTTTTTTCTCGATGACAACCTCTCCATGGGATTTGAAATGATCTGTATAGAAGAAAATTATACATTTAGAATGCCATTTTTCTTGCGATACTTAATTGATGGCATTTATAAAAAAAAGGCCATCTAAATACACTGAATTATAAGCATTCTTGACGTCTAAGATAATTCCCACGACTTTTTTTGTTGTTGTTGTTGTTGTTTATTTAGCATCTACTACAAATTTGTGTACAAGATATGTAGCGGTTCTATTGTTTTTAAACGAAACAAATCCATGATATTGTGTATGTAGTTTTCGTTCTATTATCAGAAAGTAAAAGAAGTACTCAGCTAAAATTCTTTCAAATGTTTTAGAGAAAACAAAAGTTAAAGTTATTGATCTATATGGGGATATTTTAGGTTTATCTTTGAAGGGTTTCGGAATCGAAAGAATGAATGCTTGTTTCCAAGACTGAAATACTATTAAGTTCTCAAATAAATATTGAAAGTAATCTAGAGCAATGGCACTTTAACAGTTATTCAAATTTTTAAGAAAAGTGGCTACAATTTGGTCTGCACTTGGAGTTATGTTTTTAGGATACTTGTATAGACTTTTTTTATTTAGTTCCGAGATATAGAACGATTTATTAAGTACATTGTTTTCGCTACTGATTAAATTTAAAGGTAGTGGCACATGGGAAGTATTATTGGATGCAGAAAAGTCGGCAAAAATATTGGCCTGAATTTGAGGTTGTGTGATAAATCTATCATGTTAACTTGAAGAATATTTAAATTTGAATCAGGATTTTTATGGGCAGAAAATTTCTTTAGGATGTTGTAAAAGGTCCTTGGATTAGATATATTGTTACATATTGTATCCCAATATATTCTCCTCGCCTTTTTAATGAGAAATCTAAGTTTTCTAGAATATTGCATATATTTATTCCACAGTTGAGGCAGAATACCCCGATTAACCTTTTTTCCTGAAAAACCTTTTGAGCTTGAAGAAATTATTAAAGGTGTCATGGTATTCCACCATAGGGGAGGTGATCTGTTTGATAATTGAATTTCTCGAGTATTATTTCTAATTACTTAAGAATCCTTTTAAGTGAGTTTTTCCATGTGATTCTTTTGCTTATTCACAGTCTAGAGCAGTCTAAAACCGCCATTGATCTCACTTGAATAGGTTGGTTAACATATTGTGAGATCTATTAGAGTAGCTTTACCGATTGTACTTCTATGCGTGGGAACAGTGGTATTGAGGATAATAAAATTTGAATCCATTAACCAATCAATAAAATCATTGCTATATTTAGAAGAGTGATCTGATACCCACTTCGATGATGAAGATTAAAGTTCTCAAAAAGAAAGGTTGGATCCATTAACGATTTGAAGAAAGATTTTAATATAATGAGGTGTTTAGTTCCTTCGGAGAATAAATATTAATTACATGGAATGAAATATTTCTTATTTCTATTCTGACTGCAAGTATTTCTAGATCTTGCGTTCGCGCTATTTATGTTGGAACTTTTTCAGGCTGAAATATTCTTTCGTACTACTGTTAGCAGTTATCCTCGGGTCTATCTGTCTTATCTAATTTAAAAATAATTTTGTTTGGGAAACTGAATCTGTCCGCGTCTTTTAAAAAAGTTTTCTGAAACATCCAAACATCTACTTGTGAAAAGGGAGGGATATTTAACTAAATATACTTGTTTTTCAGGATTCACAATTCAGCTATAATAAGTTCATAAATGAAAGAGAAAATTTTACACTTCGTAAATTATATCCTGCAAATATTTCTCTTAAATTTAAAAATATGTGGATTATTTTCAGCAATTTTACACTTATTGATTGTTTTTATTTGAGTAAATTACATTTTGAGAAAGTTTTTCAAGCCCTAACATCGCGATTTCATTGTGTTAGAATATCTACAATTTTTAGGAAGATTACAAGTACATTCTCAAAAGTTAGGCATTGTTCATAATATCCCAAACATGGTGTATTTCTTAGTAACATTCAATCAAAGATTTCAATTTTTTTAAGAAGTTGTCCTTTTATTCAGATATAAAATTGCCCTTTCCTAAATGTTAACAAATTTTCGTTTCATAATTGAGCATCTTGGATCTTCTTCGTTACTTTTTACAATTTGCTTCACTTTCAATGAGGAAAAAAATCTTGCTCCTTTGATTTGATTGCACTGGTTTTAATTGAATATAGAATTTTTGTTATTTCTGAGAGACAGTTATTTTCTTTTTCTAAGTTTTTTGCTATGAAAGACATACATCGAAAAACTATAAGCCATAAAAGTACATCCTTCAAACTGTTTTTTAAAAATTATATTGATTATTAGTTGATGCTTCTGAGATAAAAATATGATCTAGGAACTAGATAAATTTCCCTCAGTCTATTAATGGCAGGAAATAAAGATAGACCTCTTGTTTTTGAGTGAAATAGCAGCTTTTTGTACTTTTTTAACAGCATATTTTTTGTATCAAATGTGTTTTGTGTTTAATTGATTGAAAATGCTGCTTTATTAAAATTGTATTGTGTTTTATTTCAACAAAATTACGTAACTGTTTTAATGCTTTGGCTCTTAATATAATGTAAATCGAAAAATAGTACCACATTTTTAAGATAAAGACGCAATATCTATGGCCAATAAATCTAAGGCATATTGTACGTAATTATTAGATATACGTGTAGGACAAGCGATACCAGTTATTCTTTTTCCCAGAGTATTGCTTAAATGCTGGAATACGTTGTAGTTTTAGGGCATAAGAGAACACATTTTTTAAACCGTCAAAGAAAAGGACGTGCACTACTTGAAGAGTACGATTGGGGACTTTATATGAACCCACAACAATCAAATAGTAGCGAGCAGGGACATCTTAAGGCATGGGCCAACTGTGTCTAGGCCTGGGTCACGCCTTTTAGGGGGGGAGGTTCGTCTCATTCTCTACTCAGCCTTAATAAGATCACGATCAAAATAACTTTAATCGTCAAATGTGAGGTGATCAGATGTCCCGCATTTAGCGGGACAGTCCCGATTTTTAACAATTTATCCCGCGTCCCGTGAGATCTTAAGGAAGTCCCGATTTTTAGAAAGAATGCTCATCAAGCTAGGGAACGGCGGGAGAAAGGGAAGGGGAAAAATGGTTTTGGCTTCTATTTCATCAGGATATGAGTTTTATATTATTTTTGTAAATTTTATAATGTTAAACTTTAATAATAAAAATAGTTGTTAAGAACTGATTATCAGGAACTTCTCATCAAAGATCGCCTTGATCAGTTACTAAATACGACCACCATTGTTTAGACTTAATGAACAGTGGCATTTTTCGGCATTGGCAGCGCCGAAAACATTTTGTAGCTGTAAAATGAAGAGAGAACACTTTGCACATTTCCAGATTTTATTCTTATTGCGACATGTTTCTCTAGTGATTTAGCATCATTTAGAACACTATTGCAAAGGAATTACATCTTATACAAAAATTAAGGAAGGGGATTTTTAGAGAGGAGAAGGGTCAGGGTGTAAGGAGTTCGTTGGTCGCCCACGATGTAACGCCTTCGCATATTGAGTTTTGTAACTGTCTCTCATACGATACATATCGTAATGCGTGCTGGTACTAGGTAAACAAGTGATGTCACCAAATCAGCTATTCAGATGATTTTGGTAAGTAATTTATTTAGGTACCAAATTTTTAATCAACACCTACCAATGGTGTCCCGCTGTACGAATGTTAAAATCTGGTCTCCTTAGTCAAATGTTATTCCCGGACATGGCGTCCGGGAATAATATTTCTGTTTACAACGTTTTCTGAGAATCAGGGAAAATACTAGTTTTATTTCTAAAGCGAGGAGGTCCAGTTTATTAAGAAAAAAGCTGCTGTGGGAAGGACAGTCACAGACATAACAGACACTCCTGCCAGCGACCTTTTATTTATTTACACACATGAGTTACGGATCGCTCATGAATGAACAAAAGATACACTTAAGCCCCCAACAGAAGTGACAAAAACACATTCCTTATTTTATGACAGACATTAGTGCTAATAAAAAAAAGGGTTGAAATGCCCCTGAAGGAAATCACACTTTTTTGAAAAACAAGTGGCCTACAGTTCTAAATCGGCAGTTCCTTCCAATAAAATTAATTTCTTCGAAACAACAATAGGAAATTATGCTTTTATTTTTGAATTTTATTTTTTTGAAATTTAAGATTATATACAAGTACTTATATTTCATCAAAAAAGTAAAATAATATGCAAATGTATTTACTTTTTTTACAGAGAGAGTTACAAAAAAATTCTGATCTCTTATTGTAAATTTTCTCTCTCTCCTTCTGAACAACATGAAATAATCTCTTATAAATATTTCAACAGAATTTTTAAAGTTTTTTTATATTGATTAATATGCATAAGTGTACACTTCCTTTATTTTGAATGCACTCTGATCCCCCAAAAAAATTTTCGATGCGTATTGTGATTCAGAGAAATATTTTTATTTGCTTCTAATATGGAAAGCGTTATTTTACTCGTTTAAAAATTCAAATGAGTGTCCTTTTTTATTATTAATGACACCCAAATAAGAAAAAGAAAATTTATGGAAAGGATAAATTTCATTGTTACAGATTGTAGTAATGTAATATAAATGTAAAAAAACAATCATGTTACAGGAATCCTAGAGTACGGTTTGATAATTAGATAAATAAATGCCTGTAAAATAATTTAAGAATAAACATCAAAAATGGAGAAATTCTCGCTCCAACACAGTACAAAATAACTGATTTTTAATGTATAGAACCCCTCACCAGAATTTTTTATTTGCGAGTATATATTTAATCAAATTTTCCTGCAGAAAATTGAAATTTATTTTATGTATTTTAATTTGAGTTCTCATACTTTAAAATTTAAAATGTCTTTATACTTTTATCATTTATTAATACTTTATTACTTACTAATACTTTATCACATTAGTATAAAATACTTTTAATGAAAATTACTTAAATGTAATTCTCCTAATTATTGATTTATGTAATAATTTTCTTTAATTTTAGGAATCTATGACTTCCTTTCAATCATAATTCTTTGTTTCGTTTGATGAGCATATTAACAAGGATATATATATATATATTACTTATTCTTACTAAGCTCTTAGAAAAAAAATATATTTCTTTTAAGAGCTTAGACAATACAATATAGAAACAAATATAGAAGACAATATAGAAAAAGATACAATATCGAAACCTAAAAATCTTTTACAGATTTTTTTTCCTGCATGTCATTTCCATTAAAATGGGTTATTCAATATTTTCTTAGATACGATTTTACATTAGCAAATTTGTTTTAAAAAAAATTAAAAATATTTAAGGAAATCTAATAATCAACTGTATGTGATAAACCTAATATTGATTTATATCAGTATATAGTATATATGTATATCTGCATTATAATGACAATTTGAAATATAATATTTTGTACATTAAGAATAATAATGAAATAATCATAATGTAAAAGTAAGAAAATTGTATATAAGAAGTAATAACTTTATTGAAACTCTTTTTTTCCACGAAAGAGTTAAAAGAAATTACTTTAAAAAAATCGATCTTATCACCTTCAGAATTCTTACGAAAATAAGAGTTTTATATTACTCTCCTTTTATACACCTGAACACAGAAAGTGTATAATGATCTATCACAGTCGATTATAATTATCTAGTCACGTAGACAATCAACTTATACGATTCTATGATGAACATCATTATTGGAAAGAAGTGTTGAAAAGAATAGTGAATAGTGGCTGTTATAAAATTATTTAGCATCAATAGGACTGCCTTTCAGAGAGAAAAACGAAACTATTGGTTCAGTGAATAACTGAAATTATTTAGGCACTTTGGAACTTCTAAGCAAGTCTGATTCATTTTTAAATGAACATATTAAAAAGTAGAGCAATTCTAGAAAAGGTAATCCTTCTTATCTATCTGCTACAATTTCTGATGAGTTCATTGAAGTCATGGCGTCAAAAGTTTTGGGAAACTATCGTCACTGAAATACCGAAAGATAATAATATTATTCAATTTCCGTTGATTCTACCCCAGATATGACTCATGCTGACCAACTAACTTTTGTTTTACGGTATGTCCAAAATGGTACATCCATTGAGAGATTTTTGCAATTTATTTATATTAATGGACATACTGCAGAGTATCTGACGGATGTTGTAGTTTCTTTTTTTGGAAAATAACAACATTTCCCTCAGTGACTGTAGAGGTCTGTCATACAACAATGCCTCGAATATGTCTATGAAATATTCAGGATAGCAAACCCGACTTTCAGAGAAAAAAAAATAATACGCTATATATACGTACCCTGTGCAGAATATTCTTGGAATTTAACTGGCGTTCATGCAGTAGAATATAACTATAATGAAACAATTTACTTCAATTTTGTCCAAAATCGTTATAATTTTTCTCAGCCTCAACCCATCGTTGGAATATACTAACATTAAATTTTAGCTGTGATAGAAATAAAAATGCACTGGAAAAACCTATTAAAAACACGTTGAACAGCAATGCGTAGTAAAAAGCTTTAAGCTCCAGATATTCAGAAATTGTCATGAGCCTGGATTGCTTAATTAATCATGAATTATAGGCAGCGGATACTCGATTTTCAGCTAAAAAAATTAAAAATTCAGATGAATGAATTAGAGACTACTTTTTTAATTATCCCTTGAAATGACGTTTTGACACGTATGAACAAAGTAAATCTTTTTCTTCAGAGTAAAAATACGGATTTGTCGAAAAGTGTAAAATTATTAAAATCGTTAATGATATATATAAGAACCAAAAGAGACTCTTTTGACTATAAAGAGTTTTGACTTTCAGAAAGTATTCTTAAAAAAAGAGTATCTAAGTGTTCACAAGCTGTGTAAGACAACGCAGTGTTAAAGTAACTTTTCTTGAAGGAAATAGAGACACTGATAGAACGTTTGAAAATAACCACAGCCAGAAATTTAAAAAAAAAAAAACCTCTCTAATTTACGATATACAAACGCGTAGTAAAAAATATGAGGAAACTTTTGAAATGTCTGGAATTTTTTTCAAAATAATTCTTATTTGGATGAAACAAAAATTAAAATAGCATGCGAGAAAATATCAAAATTTTACAATAAAGACATTAGTGGAGAGGAACTGAACTTGGAATGTGAATATTTCCAGTCATATATGATTAATGATTGCGAAAAGCTGAAAGAAAAGCAAACAGAAGAAATGGAAAAAAGAAAGATTAATAAAAAATATAATTCTACAAATGCAGATAACGATGAAGAACAGTTGTTGGATGAGGGGACTGGAATTGGAATCAACACACTCTATACATACATTTATAATGAAAGATTATTCAAGGTGTTTCCCAACATTGAAATAATAATGAGAATTTCTTATCAATGATGATTACTAACGCAATTGGTGTGCGTTCATTTTCAAAACTGAAACTGGTCAAAAATGAATTGAGAAATTATATGTCTCATTCACATTTGAATAATTTAAGCTTGATGAGTATTGAAAATGAAATATTATTAATAACTGATTTTGTAGATTTAATTAATGATTTTGAAAATTTAAAATGTAGGAAACGAACATTCACATAAAGCCTCATTTTACTATGGATTGTTTTTATGGAACTGTACATGTATATACACCAAATTAGATTAAAGAGTTGCAGGTGGGGCCTATTTTTTCATAAGGGCTTAGGGCCTCAAGAAGTCGTAAGACGTCTCTGGTAGCGAGTGCCAGTCTGGTGGACTCTTTACTCAGTTTGATATAGAAGCCTTGAAATTATTTAAATTTAAAAAAATATATAATAAAAATATGCTTTAATACACATATGAATTTAAAAAACATGAATGAAAGGAAAAGGAGAGGAAAGAGGATAAGAAAGTGAATTAACTACTTATAATGAGGATGAGATTTTATCAGAGATTTTAAAACTTTTTTTTTACTAATCTTATCGTAAGATAAGATTATATCAATTTATGTCATTTTTAATATCTTTTTACCCCTCCCCCCTCAATGCCTTGGTGAGTGAGTGAATGCAAAGTTTATTGACGCAAGAGCCAGATATGGCTATGCTGCGCCAATCAAGATTTAACTGTGGTCTATACATGAAGAAATTGAAGAAAAGACAAAAATTGGTTGACAAAAAGAAGATTCGAAAATAGAGAAGGATCGCTAGGGTATCTCGGGAGAGCGTAACCTGTGTTTACCAAAGACAGTAAACCTCATAGGAAAGAAAAAGATCACTAGGGTGCCTCGAGGTCATGATGCTCGTTCTTACCTAAAGATAAGTCCCTGAGGACCCTTGATATAATCCCCAGGGGCAGGGTGCCCGACTGTACCCCCAGAAGCTGGGTACCTATTTGAGTCTGCTCTTACGACATGCATCTGTTCCAGTGGGACTATTCTGACATTCCCGGTCACCACACGGGCTTCAATGTCTCGGATAAACTCTACGTAGTGTAAATGTCTAATCCTTGGAAAGAGGAGCGTATTATTTTATATGAATTTTTAGAATCTTTTTTTTTTTATTCTTGTAAAATTAAAATAGATTATATATTATTTAAACTTTTTTTATGATACGAAAGCAGAAGGAGAAGAAAGGGAAAGGTAAAAATGGTTCTTGTTTGGCTGATGGTCAGCTATGGTCAGCAAACCAGTTCAAAAGAGGGGATGTAGGGATGGTGATAGGGAAAGTAAACACACAGTGGATGATAAGCTGAATAAATGAGGATGGAGATCTTAAAGTGAGATGGTTGACTGTGTGTGTGAAATCGATTTAATTGATTAGGTCTGAGTGTGGAATGCAAAGTGTTAAGGGGGAATTATCTGGTAATAATTATGGCAGGATAGGTAGGTTAGGCCATGGGTTGCATTATTGTGAGCAAAAATTAGCTGGTCCCTTATTAGTGGGTTAGTACGATTTGTTAGAGAGATAGTTGATGTGCTTATTAATAGGAGGGATATTGAGATTCTCTTGTGTATGACAGAATTTCTGACACACCAAGGTGAGTTAGTAATCATGCGGAGGATTTTATTTTGAAGGACCTGAATTTTTTTTCATGTAAATAGGTGTGGCATAGCCCCAAGTGGGGGGAGCATAAAGTAGGACAGGACGGATTACTTGTTTATAGAAAAGAACTTTGTTAGCAAGAGTTAGTACTGAATTTCTGCCCATTAAAGGTATACAGATATGGATTTTGGCCCAGCATTTGTCTATCATTGATTGGATATGAAACCTGAAGGTGAGTTTGGAGTCCAGGATAACTCCTAGGTATTTGACCTGGAATTCCAAAAGATTTGATCATTAAAAAATTTGAGTTTTCAATTAGGAGGAGATGTGTGACTTTTTCTAAATATGAGAGTTTTAGTTTTATTAGTGTTTACAGAAATCTTCTGGAGCGTCATCCACTCTTCTATTTTTAGGAGATTTTGTAATTTATCAATTAAGTTGAAAAATTTTTATCCTTGGGTGAGGATTGCTGAGTCATCTGTGTATAATCAGAGGTTATTGTAAGGACTCTGAAGGAAGACATATGTGTACAAAGTATAGCAAATTGGTGAAATTGCAGACCCTTGAGGTTAACGAGCTTGTATATAGTAAACTGTGGAAACAGTATTATTCAGTTTAACTTGAAATGTTCTATTTTAAGGTAGTTATTTAAAATGACTATTATGCAGGGGGGTTATTTAAGTTGATTAGTCTGAAGATCAATCAGTCGTGCCAGAGGCAGTCAAAAGCTTTTTTCATGTCGAGAAAGATAAACCCAGAGACATGTTTTGAATTAAATCCTTCAGTAAGGGCATTCTCAACCGGAAGTAGTTAATGGTCAGTGCTGTGGTTGGTACGGAAGCCGAATTATCAATCAAGAAGAATATTATAAATGGAAACATGAGTGAGTATTCTGGTTTACAGGATTCTTTCAATGATTTTTGAGATAGAATTTAGTGGGCTGATAGGTTGATAGTTAGAGGAAATGGAATGGTTTGGGCTGGAATTAGGGAAGAGAGTAATTCTTGCATGTTTCCATTTTTGTGGAAAATGGGCAAACATGAAACATTTATTATAAATTTTAGTGAGGTGAGTAAGTGCATTGGAGGAAATAATTTAAAGGCTTGATTGTGAATGCCATCCTCTCCGGGGGGGCTTCTTTTTGTTTGACTTTTTAATTATGGTAGTTATTTCAGAAGGGTAGGCGTAAACTTTTTTCTATTTCGACCTATCATTATGATATTACTAAATATTGAGTAGGACAGAGCTTAACTGAAAAAATAATTTTGCCCGAGTGAAATCAGTGTGAACGACTTTCACTTTCGCCAAATATAAAAAATTCATTTGTAATAGATCAACTGTAAGACATCTACACTTGAGTTGCCTACATAAAAGCATGCATTTCAGTGAAAAACAATTAAAAATGCGTATCATTAATTATTCTTCCTTCTTTAATTAACCGTGTTAGAAAACTTATCACCCATGAACGGTTTCTACTTTTTTTTTCTATAAATGTTATTCCCTAATGAAACAAAAATATTTTGGTGTTAAACATGTTTTTTACATGTATGATGTGATATTTTCCATACTTATCATAACTTCATTTCTTCATGTAATCTTAATTTTACTGATTAGTAATACAGTTTTAAAATGGATTATTCTTTTAAATTATAAGTGATCGTAACCGTTGATTTAACTAATGCATTATTTTAATTGGCATTTTTGGTCAACATTTAAAAAAAAAAGAAATTTTCAGTATTGATTTACATGTATTTTAATTTCTTAAATTTCAAGTAATGTTTCTTATTTTTATTTCATGTGGCCGCTAAGTAGCCCTGTTGCCATGATCGCGAACTTGCGGCCTGCGTTGTTTCTGTTGAATCGTGAGTTCGTCTTGATGTCACTGAAGCCTGCCATGTAGCAAGGTTTAAATCAGCTCTGTAGAGACTCTTATAAGTCCTCCCATTGGCACTGTGTGGAAGTTAGGAAAGGGAGCTGCCAGAGCTCGTGTATCCTTGACACTAGTTCGAGATTCAAAATTATGAACTCCGTCGCCAATAGCCCTCATGTTGCTTCAAATGCAAAATTAATAAACTAGGTACTTTTATTGCATTCGATATTTGTAGATATTTTTTTAAAAAAAATCCTTGCCTTTAAAAAGCGTACAAATTTATATTTTATTTGAGAGCGATTTTATTGATATTTCATGAATATAATCACTAAATTAAAATTATTTTTAAATTTGTAATATACTTTTATCAAACTTGTTACCTTCTTGTGCTTGTATTGTTGTAAACATGTAGTATCTATATTTTGGATAAAAAATTGAGGTTGGTTTCCGCATGATTGTTAGCGGTGGTGTTCGGTTTTTGAATCCTGACTTCTAAGAAAGAGGTACTAGAGTTATTCCTTTCTCCTCTCTCAAGCGCTGAGTAAGGATAAGGTGTTTTTGTTTTAATTATTTATTTTTTCGGATTTTGGTAAGTCAACTAATTTCAATTTTGTATTATTCGAACGTCTGGAGGCGACTCAAGCTGAGTCACTCTACACTTAGAGTAAAGGATTTAGATGAATGTTATACCACAATGAATGACATTACAATGAACTCTGATATCAGTAAATACTTTCGAAGCCCTGAAAGTGATCAGGAGCTCATAATAAGGGAGGGAAATAGAAAAATAGTCGAGTTTATCATATTTTTGGAAAACAAACAAAAGTCATCGCCCATTCCTAAAACAAATCCACAACTTCTACACTCAGAGATAAAAGGCAAGATTTCCAGACATGAAAATATTTCAAATATGTCATTTACTCGGAATGGCAAAATAAAATTTAATACATCTGATACTGTTTGTGATGCCCAAATCCTCGCAGTAGAACATATCTTAAACATACCGGTAAAAGCAAGTATCGTATGAGAAGGATGATTAGGATAGCGTTTCCTAATTTACGAAATACCAACTAGTGTACCACTGGCAGATTTGTCAATAGAACTACAAAATAAAACGATATTGAAGTAATGGAAATACGACGCTTTGTGAAAAGTGGAAGCAACCAGGAGGTGTCCCCGGTACTTATCACTATCCTTGGCACTGTTATACCCGCAAATATTAAACTCTGGTTCACTAAACACCACATCCAAATTTTCATTGACAAACCAAGACAATGCAATAGATGCTTCAGTTTCTACCACACTTCTCGATTCTGTCAAAAACCTGTAATCTGTGTCAATTGCGGTATAACCCACACTGGCTCCTGCACCATATCTGTAATATGTATTAACTGCAAACGAGACCATCCCGCCAATTTCCCTCTATGTCCAACATTTCTTGAAGAAAAACAGATCATGCAATATAAATATACACACCATTTAACTTTAGGAGAGGCAAGACGAAGATATCAAGAAAAACCTTTTGATAACTATTCTGCAACTTTAAAAGAAAATCCAACAGGTCCAAATACGTAAGAATTAGAGAAAAAATTGGAAAATATCGTAACAACTTTTCAAACCACATTAGAAAAACAAACAATAGTGATTATGGAAAACGTTCAAAAAAATTATGGAGACAATATTTGTATATATTTTCAATATTTTTTAAAGCGGGAAAAATCTGTTTCCCCTGTTGGAAAAAATCTACCAGCAAAATGCTTCAAAACTTTTGTGTCCCATATCTGGAGCATCTGATAACATAAATAGTACACCTAACTCGATTAACATACAGTGGCTCAAACAATTGAGGATACACCTTACTTTTACTTGATAAATCCAACTTTTAATGAAAATAACACATTAACTAAAATAGAAGACGTATTTTTACTTTTACACGTAATAAAAGGGTTAATTTACAGTAAAAATAACGAAAACCAACAAAAAAATATCTAAAATTAAAAGTTTCACAAATATTTGAAGTAAACATAGGCAGATCTTTACCTCAAAAAATTAAGGATACGCCAATGAAATTTTTTCGATATATTACATGCATAGACAGTATCAGTATTTTGTTGCATGTCCTTTGGCTTTTATAATGTCCTCCAAACGTCTTGGTACCGATTCGACCAATTTTTTAGTGGTATCTGGAGATATTTTATCCCATTCTTCTTGTAACACTTGCTTTAAATGGGCTTTGTTTCTAATCTGGTGTTTTTAGACCTCTGTTTCTAGTGTGGCCCACAAATTTTCTATGACATTGATGTCAGGGGACTGTGGCGGTGTGTGCAATTGCTGTTTACAATGAAAAAGACACCACATTTTGACATTACGTGCCGTGTGTTTGGGGTCGTTGTCGTGCTGAAATATAAAATTTCCATCTAAACCCAATTTTTGTGCACTTTCTTTAATATTGTTGCGGAGTATGTCTATATAAAGCTTATGATCCATTATACCATCTATAAAAACTAAATTTCCTACCCCATTTGCAGCCATACAACCCCAAACCATGACTGAGCCACCACCATGTTTAACTGTAGGACGTAAATTTTTTGGATCCAAAGCGGTGTTCGGCTTTCTCCAAACGGTGGGACGATCATCGCTTCCAAAAATGTTGAATTTACTTTCATCACTAAATATAACTTTCTTCCAAAAGTTTTCTGTCTTCAACTGATGAGTTTTTGCAAACTCCAAACGCTTTTTCTGATTTTGTAAGCTTATGAAAGGTTTCTTTCTAGCTACTCGACTGCTATATCCAGCATGTCTAATCACATTTCTCACAGTTTCAGCACTTACACTTCTGCAGATTATTCGAGAAGTTTCTGCAGCTAGTTTGACTGCACTCAGTTTAGGATTAATCTTGATATCTTTTAAAATTTTCCTTTTAGCTACTTCACTCAGAATACTTTTCCTTCCTCTTCCACTCTTATTTTGAATTAATCCATCGCGTTTAAATTTCCCAATGATTTTCTGGACACATGAGTGACTTCTACCGACAATTTCAGCTATTTCACGATAAGATTTTCCCTTCTTAAATAACCTTAATATAAATTTTCTTACATCAATACTAGTCTCTTTCCGAGGAGCCATTTTCCATTTAAAAGTACAGCTTTATATTCTCATAACCAACTTCAAAAGACAGAAATAACAGTTGAAAAAGTTTAGGATAAAATTTCCCAAACTTTAGTAGCAAGCAAAAAGAAATCAAGTGGTAGTTAAACAAAAATTTCATTTGTGTATCCTCAATTTTTTGAGGTAAAAATCTGCTTATGTTTATTTGAAATGCCTCTAAAAAGTTTTATTTTAGAATTTTGTCGTTGATTTTTCTTTATTTTTACTGTTAATTAAACCTTTTGTTATGTCTAAGAATAAAAATTCGTTTGCACTTCTGGTTAAGGTGTTATTTTGATTGAAAGTTGGATTTATCAAGTAAAAGTAAGGTGTATCCTCAATTGTTTGTGCCACTGTAGGATGATCTATTTTATAAGAGTTTCTTATATTTGATTTCATACGTGGACAAATTTTCCATGTTTGAAAAAAAAAATTTCTCTTCTTCCAGAGGAGGACAGAATTTTAAATTTAGCCCTTCTTTCTTTTCATTCATGTTTTTTTCTGCAATGGAATTTTAGAAGTGTTAAGAACAAATTAATCTGGTTCCATATCCCTCCCTTTGGCAAAACAGACGCTTGGATCTTTTAGGAAACATTTTTGAAACCTGACGATAAATTTCACATTTTCGGAAAAATAATTTTCAGGCAAGACAGACTCGACAGACCAGGAGGAGGACTGTTAATAGCAATGCCAACAAAAATTTCTGCTCGTCAAATCCCTACTTAAATCATACAAACACCTGACATAGAAATGCTAATTGTTCAAATATATATTAACAATAGTACTTTTCATACAATAAATTTATATATTCCACGGGGACTTAATATTTCATTCATACAATCCTAAGAATCCTTAAAAAATACAATCTTGGTTTTTGGAGACCTTAACCTCCAACACCCGATGTAGGGTTCGAACCATATTTCTCCTTTAAGTAATGATTTTGTAAAATGGTTTACTGGCTCCAATTTTATCCTTCTCAACACAACTACCCCTACTCACAGAAGTAATACAAGTGCAGCTTCTCTAATTGTTTTAGTTCAGTTTTTTATTAACGTCACACTCGAAGTAACACGAGGGCTATTGGCGACGGACCACAAAATTTTGAATCACGGACAAATGACGAGGACGACACCTGAGCTGGTACCCCCTCTCTCTCCTAACTTCTACACCAAGCCAACGGGAGGACTTTGGGCCCTGACAGATTTAACGGGCATCAGCCCAACTACACGGCTGGTCTTAAGCGGTCAAGGATCGAACCCGCGACTGAACAAAAACCGTCGGCCACGAATCCGAAGGCATGACCACTAGGCTACCGCGGCCACGCTTTTCTAATTGTTCTCACCCTCTGCTCAGCATAACTATTCAGAATCACTTTAATACTTATGTATTGTAATGTTCTTACGATAGTGATCACTATCCCATAATTACAGAATTATCTTTACAACGTCAGAATAAACGAATCTTTCAGGAAACAGACTGGCACTTAACAATGAAACAAGTACAATCATCATTAGAAAATCCAGAAAACAAAATAGATAACCTGACTGATACAATCTCAGAAATAATCCAAAATAACACAAAGGAAATCCGAATATTCAATAGACCATTCCCTCCATGGTGGAAAAGCATCTGCATAAATTTATACAAGATCAGAAAAATTTTCCGTAAAAAGGACATAAACAACATTTCACCACAATTGCGGATGAAATATAAACAATAATCGAGCAAACTGAGATTCCATATTAAACAAGAGAAAGCAAAGTATTGGGATGAAATATGTAATAAAATGTCTAATCCTAAAATCTTTATAGTCTTCTCAAAAAACTTACAACTAACAAGAATTCAGAATCAACGTTAAACCTCCTCCACTATCATAATAAATATATAACTCAACCTCAGAAACAAGCGAATCTTTTTGCAAACTATTTTGCATCCAATAACAGTTCTCACGAACCACTCCCTCTGGATTTCCTCAATAAAGAAAATGACCTTCTTAATAAACCTCTCCATGTTTCTGAATTAAATAGAACCATAAAATGAACTAAAAATAATACCCCGGAAGCATATCAGATTAACGCAACTTTACTAAAGAACTTGAACAATAACAAACGAATTGTTTTAAACTATTTTCAGCATTTATTTCAGAATTCCATTGTACTTCAGCCATGAAAACTTGCAATTATTCTCCCAATTCCGAAACTGGGCAACAAAAAAAAATTAAAATTTCATCCTACAGACCAATAGCTTTATCTTCCGTATTTTCTAAGACATTTTAAAAAATCTTGACTGGACGCATATCTTACTTTCTGGCAATAGAACAAAAACTACACACTCATCATTACGGGTTTGTACCATTTAGAGATAGTAGAATAGCCACATAAGTGATTCATAAAGCTATCGCAGATGCCAAACGAGAAAAAAAAAGTTGTGGGAATTAGCTTGGATATAAAGGAAGCTTATGATATATTTTACTTAGATGGTCTCTAATACAAATATCTTCAAATTGGAATTATTGGGAAAATAACTTTATGGATTCACAAATTTCTAATCTTACGATCTCTACAGATATTATGGAGAGGTATTCTTTCATCGAAAAAGTCTGTTTTAAAATGAGTCTCCCATGGCATTGTCCTCTCCCCAGTATTATTTATATGCATAATATAATCGAAACAATGGAAACAAGAGTAGAATGCTCAATTTATGCAGACGATATTTTTATTTATTGTTCTCATTAGACCCTGGATATAGTCGATAGAAAATTGCAAAATACCTTAGAAAGATTAACTCAATGGAACAATTATTGGAAACTGTCCCTAAGTCCTGATAAAAGTACAATAGTAAAATTATCTAATAAAAGAATAAAATCATTTCCTAATATTATGTTACCATGATTCTCTCTCACTTGGCAAACTTCCATAAAATATCTCGGATTATATTTTTCCAAGCACAATCACAATATCACAACAATGAAACAAATGAAAAACAATGCTTTGAAAAAAAAATCAATGGTCTTAAAGGAATAGCATATAAGCACTACTGTGCAAGAGCAAAAGATTTGATCAAATTAACCAACAATAGTATTTGCAGCTCCTTTTACTACACATGTCATATCATAAACAAATGGTCAGATAATCATTTCAAACCTGTTAATACCATTCCAACCACAGCACTCAGAATCGCATTTACCACAATGAACTCGAAATATTGTTTTTCTACAAATAGCTGATAGGGAAATACCGTCGGAGAAAATTAGAAGATTAGCGAATAAATTTTTATCTCCCAAATTTCAAATGGTGAATTTTCTCCTCTGCATCTCAATAGTCCTGGTACTATAAATTTAAAATTCTGGAAGAAGACAAAAATATCTCAAATAATTTTCACGCATCGAATATTAATGGGCAGCAAATAATATCTATCCCTAGATTATTGTATTTCACAGAACTTCCTTGCGAAATTTACACCAATCAATTTGAATTTCATGATAAAAACCTTCCTACTTTTGTTATTAGAGGATTATTAGAAGAAGCAGTGAGCAATAACTACCGGGATTATTTCATAATAGCTACGGATGCTTCAAAAAACCATAATATGACTTCTATTGCAAGAATAATGAAAAATTCCTCTTTTGTTTACAATTTAAATCCCATTAACATTATTTTTACAGCAGAAGCTCTGCCAAACTTTAGATGATCTCACGGAATTAAACAAAAAATTATTAATTTTATCAGATAGTCACTCTGTTCTAGCTGCACTAAAAAAACTACAATATAAAATCTCCAAAAGTTATTCACAGATTAGCCAGCAAATTTTTCATCCTATCGCAATTTCAAATCCAGATGGAACTACTTTGGACTCCGGGACACTCGAAAATTAATTGGAATGATCAGGCGGACCAATTCGCAAAATCGGTTACGGAGGTCCAACATTTACATCGACTGGATTGCTCCAGAGGATATTCATAGTAACATCTACAGAAAAAGAATGACTAAAGTCAATGGAAATTTTTATTCAATTAAGTAAGTATTATCCTAATTAAGTAAGTATTTCGAAGATTTGGGAAATATTCCGACTATAGGCAGAATATCCAAGTGGACAAAAAGCAGAAGAAAGGAAATCCTAATTACTAGAATCATCTGCAAAATGATAACTCCTGGGCTTCTACACAAATTCCATCTACAGGATAATGCGACAAGTAGTACATGTAGCCATATCAATGATTTGGATCATATCCTCTTAAATTGTAATAAATATACCTCCCAAAGAAATCATCTTTGAAATACTCTTAAGATAAACCAACAAAGAAATATTAACTTCAAAGAAATCATCTCTGGAATACACCTAAGATAAACCAACAACACAATATTAACTTCAAAGAACTTTTGGAAACAATAATAAATAGTAAACAAGTGTTCAGAATATTCCTGCAGAAACTCACTTTCCCCCTGACTCCACGCAGTGTGGTTGTTTCCGCTGTTCTTATGTAGAACTTCACCTTCAACGGTAATCCTGATCCTTTCTACCGGCAGAGTTTCAACGGCAGCCGGACTGGCCAATTTACACGTGTTGGGAGCCAACAGCAATCTATTCTCATCGGCTCTCATAAGGACTTTTTCATGCAAGTTTTTTCTTGTATCTTCTTGTGACTTTCCGTGATATAAGTTTTAGTGAATATTTAGACTGTTTTTTATCTTGAATTTTCATACGCTAACCACCTATGGTGGGATAACTTGCTAGTGGGGGGCTATGCATTTGCTAAGCTTTGAACATTGTACGTTCTTAGGCCTATTTTTAACACACAAAAATTCGCTATCCTGGATTCATTGCTGTGGATTACCATGCCAACCCACAAGGAACTCAAATCGACTGTTACTCGACTGCTGAAACCAGAAGAGGTAAGTGCCATTTTCGGTGACTCGATAATTACTCCTGAAGCCTGTAATTATTCTTCCTCTAATCCCAAATTAAGCATTCTTCATCAAATTCTCTCCTTCTTAAAAAAATTTATTGATTCTGTTGAAAATGGTTCATGTTTGGACTGCCCACCCAGTGTTTTCGAAACTCTTAAAATACTATCAAACGAAATAGAAAACGCAATCCAAGATGTTATTATTAATCATCTTAAAAATGAAAATCAAATTCTAAATACTACTGTCTCCAACCTAGAACTCAAAATAAAACAGATGGAAAAATCGCAACAGGAAGCTAACGAAAAATTTGAAACTCTACTTAAGAACCTATCTTTTGAAACCGCTTCAAAATGCGCGGAAAAATTAAAATCAACTCCTACCATCATTACTGTAAGTAAAGATAATGAATTTCACAAGTAAAAAGTAAAAGAAAATTAAACTCTCCTAAAAGAATTACTGATACAATCTCAAAAAAATTTTAAAAAAAAAACAGGAATTTAACCTTCCATCATTAAACAACAAATATTCTGAGCTCTCTGATGAAGATTCAGACATCGAGAGCAATGATGATTTCATCTCTGATACGGACGACATCAATTCTCAAGTAGTAAGTAGAGATAAAACTAAAAAAAAAAAAAACCTAATGTTAATGATGAATACGACTTAGAATTCCCCGATGTATTGAAAGAAGAAGCTAAAAAAACCCTCCCCCAATCATCTTAACTAATATTGACGATCCAAGAGCAACTCTTGAAAATATGATGAAATTGACAAAATGCGAGCTCAAAGACGACTATAAAAGAAATAGTTTAAAAAATTTTCCCAGAACAGTTAAAACATTCAGAGCAATCCAAAATCATGTTCAAGAGAATAATTTAGAAACTCACACATTTGAATTACCAAGTGAGAGAATCCTTAAATGTATAATTAAAGGCCTCCCAATTAATTATTCCCACTCTAAAATAATTCAGTAATTATCTGATTATAATTCCATAGTCAGTGAATGCAATAACTTAAAATCCAAAAAATTAACCAGCCATTCCCCCTTTTTTTTAGTTACACTTCCAAAAACAGAAAACAAAAAAAAATTCGAAATCAATAATATTGGATATCTTTCAGTTAAAATTGAACCTCTCCGTAAAAGAAAAACACCTAATCAATGCTATCGCTGTCAGTTATTTTCACCACTCTAGATTCTGCACTAGGGAATTTAAATGTGTGGAATGGGGAGATAATCAGCCAACACATAGCTGCACCATAAGTCTTGATACCCTCCCCCCAAATGCTGTAACTGAGGTGGAGATAATACAACAAATTACTCTGGTTGCCCCAAAAATCCTATGAATTTCAAACCCTCTCCCCCACCAACCACAAACTACTGGGAAGAACGACGTAAAAATGGCAAAAACAACAATAGCCAAAGCGACCAAAACTCTACACCCACCAATGACAGCCAACCTTCAAGTCTTCCCTTCGTTAATGAAATTAAATAAAATTTCAAAAACTTTAAGTTTGATAAAATAATGGAGACTTACTAACAATTTAAATTAATAGGACAAATATTCGTAGATAATAAACTTGATTTATGTTCAAAAATTGAAAAATCTTTCCAAGTCATTTGCAGTATGATGTCCATCTGGTTCTAAAATTTATTATGCTAAATAAACTACCCCCATTCCTCCTGATTGCAAGCTAGAATGCAAATGGCATTAAATGAAAAAAAGGAGAACTCCACTATTTCATAGGTGATTACAACCCAGACATCCTAGGAGTCCAGGAAACTCACCTCAAACCCTATGGAAAATTTTAAAGTTCCAAATTATAATATATACCGTTCTGATAGATCAACCCATCGGGGCGGAGGCTCTTTAATCTTAATTAAAAATAGGATTCATCATTATATGGTTATTAAAAATACCTCCACCTCTGAAAATACCATCATCCATATCAATACCAAAGACAACCAATACTTCACAGTCTCTACTATTTACCATCTCCCCATAATCTCATCAACCATAATGAATTAATCAATATCCTCTCAGACCACCGAAATTTTAATAGGCGACTTTAATGCAAAACATTCGATCTGGAACAAAGGCAGGGCAAACAGATCAGGTAAAATTATTCATGCTATGCAATTTGGAGGTTATTTGTGTATTCACGCTAATAACCTCCAAATTGCTGCTCCCGACTCATCCACTCACTTTCCTTACAATAGCAATACTTACTCTAATAATAGAGAGATTTTGCTATCTTCAAAAATATACCATCCTACAATATCGAAAGGCTTAATGATCTACCTAGTAACCATAACCCTATGCTAATGGACATCTCTTTCAATAAAATTCTCTCTGTCCCCCTTCTCACTCTCACAACTACTAATTGGTTCCGCTATCAAGAAATTCTATACAATATCACAAAATGTAACCGCATTATTAATGATATCTCTGAACTAGACCAATCAAGAACATCGTTTACTACTAATATCAAAAATGCAATTAACCATGCGAGTAATACCAGATCCATCCAAATCCCCCATCTTGGACTCCCCCCTCATATCAGAAACCTAATTAAAGAGAAATATAGGTACAGAAAATAATGGCAAAACAGCAGATACCCTTCTTTGAAACCCATAATTAATAACCTCAAAAATCAAATTAAAAATGAAATTAATACCTATAAAAACAAAAAATGGGAAAACCTACTCCGCCAGCTTAATACCGAAGATGATTCCCTTTTTTAATATGAACAAAAAACTTTCTAATAAATACTACAATATCCCCCCAATAATAAGCAATAATGGTCTGGTATTCTCTGATAAAGAAAGAGCTGATCTGCTTGCCCATAATCTTGAATCCTCGTTCCAGGAAAATCCAACTCTATTTGATGATGATCATATTGAAGAAACAGAATCAATAGTTCAAAATTATCTTGAAGCCCATACCAATTTCAATTTCTCCCCTATCCTCACCTCCCCCTCTAAAATAGCTGCCATAATTAAAAAGTTAAACAAAAAGAAAGCCCCCAGAAATTATGGCACTCACAATCAAGCCATCAAATTCTTTCCTCCCCACGCACTTACTCATCTCACAAAAATTTTTAATAAATGTCTCGCGTTTGCGTATTTTTCACAAAAATGGAAACATACAGTTATTATTCTCTTCCCCAAACCCGGCCAAAACCTTTCCATTCCATCCAACTATCGACCTATCAGTCTACTAAATTCTACTTCAAAAATTTTTGAAAGAATCCTTTTAACCAGAATACTCACTCATGTTTTCTCTAATAATATTCTTCCAGATTCATAATTCAGCTTCCTTGCCATAGCACTGTCCATCAACTACTACGGTTTGTGAATGCCCTTACTGAAGGATTTAATTCCAAACAAGTCTCTGGGGGTATCTTCCTCAACATACAAAAAGCTTTCGACCGCCTCTGATACGATGGATTGATCTTCAAACTAATCAAATTAAATTTCCCTCCCTACATAATAGTTATATTAAATAACTACCTTAAAGATAGAACATTCCAAGTTAAGCTTAATAATACTCTCTCTACAATGTGCTATATAAAAACCGGTCAACCTCGAGGGTTTGTAATTTCTCCAATTTACTACAATTTGCTTACATATGACTTACCTCAGAGTCCTTACAATAGCTCTTATTTATTCGCAGATGACGCAGCAATCCTCACCCAAGGAAATAGTACAATTAACGTAATAGTTAAATTACAAATCATCTAAAACAAATAGAGGATTGAATGACACTCTGGAGGATTGTTGCAAACGCTAATAAAACTAAAGCCCTCATTTTTAGAAAAGGTCACGCCCCCCACCTAATAAAAAAACCCAATTTTTTTAATGATCAAATCTCTTGGTACTCTGAGGTCAAAAACTTAGGAGTTATCCTGGACTCCAAACTTACCTTCATATTTCATATCCAATCAATAATTAACAAATGCTAGGCCAAAATCCATAACTGTATACCTTTAATGGGCAGAAATTCAGTACTAACTCTTGCTAACAAAGTTCTTTTCTATAAACAAGTAATGCGTCCTATCCTACTTTATGCTTCCCCCACATGGAGCTATGCCACACCTATTTACATGAAGAAAAAAAATTCAGGTCCTTCAAAATAAAATCCTGCGCATGATTACTAACTCACCTTGGTATGTCAGAAATTCTGTCATACACAAGGATCTCAAAATCCTTCCTATTACGAAACACATCAACTATCTCTCTAGAAAATTCTATAATAGACTAACATATCATAGTAAACTCCTAATAAGGGCTCAGCTAATTTTTGCTCACAATAATGGAACTCATGCCATACCCTACCAATCTTGCAATAATTTTTTCCATCTAATTCCGCCATATCACTCTGCTTTCCAACCCAGACCCTTTTAATTAATTCCTTTATCACTCCTTTAATAGCCTCTTTCTATGTCAACCATCTCACTCCAAGACCTACATCGTCTATTCAGCTTTTCATTAGCTGTTTAATACCCTGTCGCCATCCCTACCTCTCTTGAACTAGTTTGCTCTCAGCCAAACAAGAACCATTTTTACTTTTCCCTTTCTTCTTCAGCTTTCACATCATTAAGAAAAAAGTTGAAATAATGTTTTATTTATTACTATTTTAGTTACTGTAATTTACAACAATAATAATAAAAAGATTTAAAAAATATTCATATAAAATAATACTCTCCTCTCGCTAAAGATTAGACATAGTCTGTCGAAGGCACTGAGGAGCTAAAAAAAATGATATAAATATTTCTTATAATCTTTCGATAAGATTTGTAAAAAAAAAAAAAATTTAAATCAATTAAAAATCTCATCCCATTGTAAATAATTCATTCACTTTCCTATCTTCTTTCCTCTCCCCTTTCTTTTATGTTTTTTTTTTTTAAATTCATTTGTGCATTAAGCAAAGTTTAATATGCTTGTTTTAATCTATAAAAAAAAAAAAAAAAAAAATCAAGGCTTCAATATGACACTGAGTAAAGAGTCCACCGGACTGACACTCGTCTCTATCTGATTGTTGTATGCAGAAACTCAAGTACTTTGAAGCAATCAGCCAATCAACCATATGTATCAATCAATCAATCATGTGGGCAAAGCAATAGCTAGTAAACAAGTGTTCAGAACAATCTTATAAATGATGAAATACTTTGATATTTATTAAATTAAAAGCATCTTGTGGACGGGATAATAGCCTTTGTTGCTTTATGTCCCGCAAAAACCAAATAAATAAGTATAAAAAAATTATTGACTGTTGAAAAGTCTAATAATCTATAAATAATGGAAATTTAATCTTGACCTTTACCCTCTAACTTTATTAAGATTTTAGGTACAATTCAACTGTATTATTTTTATGCAATAACGTATAAGTATACATATTTTATAGTGTATATAGGAATGTATTTTCTCCCATTTATTTCTGTGAACAAGTGTTTATGAATCATGAGTAAGTACTACACACACTGTTGATGTTTCTGTGAAGGGAATCACTGTGGATGGTAAATTCATATGTACAATGGTTCAAAAAGTTTTGGCAAAACCAATCTTTGTAACATTTTTTGATAGGAAATTTAACCGTTTAATTTTAATAAATTGTTTTTCTTACATATCATATCTGTTGACTAAATAAAATTTTAAAAAACTCAAAATTAACTTAAAACATTATTAAGTAATTATAAGTTAATACATCTCTGGTATACTAACTAAAAATAGTGTTACAAAATATTAGAATAAACAAAGATAACTTTTTATAAAAATTATGTAAATGTTCTCTAATAATGTGTTGGGTGCCCTGTTTGCTTCAGCCATTTAGTATGGATTTTGCTGAATTTTCTCAAAAAATTCTTTATTTTTTTTTTTTCTACATTTTGATACGCGTCTTTCTCTGAATGCATTTTTCTATGAACTTTTGAATGTATGGATTCTGTTTTCCTAATATTCTTAAAGGGATTGAGATCTAGACTTGGTGCAAATGTTCTAATTACATGTGGACGTTATATAAAATCTGCAAATATGAGCATTTTGTTTTAAGTCATTATTCTGATAATGATCAAAATATATTTAACATCACCATTGTTTTTAGCATCATATTTCAAATTTTGTTTCAAAGTATGAAAATATACATTATCTCTCCATTTCTCCAATAAATAAATGAAGATTTCTTACATTAGCAGCACTCGCACAGACTCAGACTATCTCAATACTTGCATCTTGTTTCATAGAAGGAGTAAGATTCATCAATTCATGTTCAGTGTTAGGTTTCCACTATATAATTTGTTGTAACCACTTCTAAAAATATTATACTTGCTCTGAGAAATAAATACAAGTATAATTGATTTTTAAAATCTGAAGACTTTTGAATGTAGATTTTAGAGAATTGTAGTTGAGCCATTTCAATATGCTTCACTAACAAGTAGTTTTCCCCCCCAAGTTACTCGCCCATGAAAATTATACTTCCTTAAATTTTTTTTTGCATTGTTAGATTTGTTAAATCTCTGATGCACTTCTAGCATCTGTTTTACTATGCTTTGTATTAGAATTGCAAGTGATATCCCTAATTATCCACCATTCATCATGTTCAGTGAAATGCAGACATCATGTACATTGCTTGCTGTCAACTAAATTTGTTTTCTTATATTTCAAAATAATATTATAAATTGTAGATTTACTTATATTTAATGTTTCACTTTTTTTCTCTCTCAGTTTCACCATATTTCCAATAATGAATTATAAATTTCTTATGTCAATAGAAATGTCAAAAGCTTTTTGACCCATGTTAATTATGTAACTCTTAAGCACCAAATTTTGAACTTCAAATGAAGTTAGAAATTTTTTCATGCAGTTAATATGCCAGAATTGGCTATTTATAGTATTTGTTTCTTTAACACTCCAATATTTTTTTCATCAATACATTCAGTTAGTACAATATAGGTGTATAATTTTACAACTATTTAACAAGGTTTTGAGTTATTTAATTTTATTTAGTCATCACATATGACATGCAAGAAAAACAATATGTCAAAATTATACAGTTTATTGTATGATTGGTTATAGGGGATATTGAACAAATTAAACAGTTGATTTTTCTTTCAAAAAATGTTTGAATTGAAAGTCTGCTTTGCTCTAATATTGTTTACCCTCTCCATTAAAGATCAATTCTCTTTAAGAAGTTGGAGGAAAAGATTTATTTGAAAGAAATAGCTTACCTAACGTATGAAATTTTAAATATATGTTTATTTAAATTATAAATTAGATGAGTAAATATGTTGCTTTCAAAATCCTACAAAACTTCTGAAGAATAGAACAAAATAAAATAATGATCTTTTAATCATAAATAGTAAAAAACAATTTTTAAATGGTGTGTGCATCATTAAGAATATACTGTAATTATTTCTGTTAAGGTAAAACAGTACACGTATTTCATTACGTTCTCATGTCTGCTTAACATGTCTCTACAGTACACTGTTTTGTTTTTCAGAATGAAGCAACCAAATGGAAACTATACAGTAATCCAAATTGTAGAGCATGGATCAAATAATAAACAGCACAAAGTAAGTATAATGATAAGTAAATGGGAATTTTTAAATTTTGTTTCAAATAATCAAATGTAATGTTTGTTTCTGTCAAGTAGCATTTATTAGAATAATAGCTTGTGTTGTTTTATATCCTATAAAAATCAATCAATCAATAGTATTTGTTTGCATAATTATCTATCCTACTGTTCAAATAGAAACCCTAATTTTTTTTTAAAAAAAGTAATGTTATGTTTAATATATTTAATGTTCTTCATATAGATGTAAATTGTTATTGTTGAACATTTTATTTTTAATAAAATACACAATTTTAGGCATTTGGGTGTTTATTTTAATATTTACCAGTTTGAGTAGTAAGAACTTTAAAATGCTGATTAGAAATTATAATTCATTCTAAAAGGTAATTTTTTAGTTCTCAGAATGTTTAAAAAAACACTACTACTAAAAGATGGGGAGGAGGGGAGTTGTATATCATTCATAAGTTAAATAAATACATAATTTGTATTAAATTTCAATAATTACTGCAACAAACACTACACTCATATAAATTTTTCTTTGAGAGATTGTTTTTATGGGATATAAAACAACAGGCTATTATCTCTGAAACATTTTCTTTCCTCCCAATATTCTTTGTTTTTGTCCGAAATATAAGAACACTGTTATTCATCAACATCTGTTGTTCATTATAGAATGATTATTCAATGTCTAAAAAATGAATTGACTTAGAAAAAAAAAGGAAGTGTGTGTATATATATATAACTTTTAAATTATTCAGTTATCTGGGTTTGTAACCTTTTTTTATATTTTACTTGAAAAATTTGTTAATGAATGTCATTGACTTAAAATTAAATAAAAGTACTTTCAAAACTAATTTTCTTTCTCCTGTTTAGGTATTTTTGCGGAATATTGAAAGCATTGGCTCTGCTATACTGTATGGAATATGTTCAACATCAATGGCCTTTGCAAACAAAACAGTTATTACAAGTTATAGCTTTGATTTTCCATTTTCTATTATGGCCTGTCAGATGATACTTTGCATTCTGTTTTTAGAAGCTTTACGAATTAATGATATAATTAATATTCCAAAATATTCTCTGAAAATGGGTATGATCAAAATATGTGCATATCTAAAAAATTTTGTCACATAAAGCTTTAAATTTTTTTTATTTGAAAAGTTTTTAAATACTGCATATCATTTTAGGAGTGCTCTTTGTTTAGTGTAATATTATTATTAATATAACCATTGTTGAGGAAGCTATAAACATATTCAGTATGTAACACCATATTCTATTTTAATGAAGATAAAAAAAAAAACATTTTTCTTACTTGATTTTGTGCTGAATATCAATAATTTTGTGGCATAATCAGGGTTTGTAACCTTTTTGAGTGTAAAAATTGTATCAGGTTACTTAATAAGGCCTTGAATTAAGGTTTTAAAAAGACTGGATATTTAATTTATTTTGACATGTTCATGAAACATCATTAAATATAAAAATGAATAACATTTTTATGACTCATCATAATAATTTTTTAAAAAACTACTAGAAAGAATCTTATTAATATTATAGGGCATGCAAAGAAATAAGTACACAATTTAATTATTAAGAGGGATGAGAGAATAACCTTACATCAGGAAATCTTAATCTAGCTTTATAGATTCCTTATTGCTCATGGAAAGATGTCAATGAGCTTACTTGAGAAAAAAAATCTACTCATTTTTTATATTTCAGTGACCAATAACTTACAGTGATGTTAGTTGTATATGTTATCAAGAATATCATACTGCAGCCTTATGTTCTTATCTGAGGTAATGATTTTCACTCCAACATGTCTAATGAATAAATTTATGCTTACCTTTTTTTACATTTTAATGTTAAATGTATCGTATTCCACAGTATTAGATATTACTTATGATAGTCTTAAAAGTTATTTAAAGCCAAGTTAGAAATGCATAATTTTCTGTATCATACTTTTTATTATACATGTGTGTATGCTGTATATGCTCTGAAAGAAGACAAAAAAAGCGGTTGAGAGAAGAAAAAATTATAAAATGGCTTAAAATTCCTGGTTAAGTATATCAGGCTTTATAGGTAAAAAGGAACAAAAAAATTTTAAAATAAAATATTTGCAACATTTTAACTATACTTGACAAAGATGCATTATTATTCCAATACGAAAAGCTAAAAATTTTATTGAAAAGGAAAGAATTTATTCTACAAAATTAACTCACTAGTTCATTAGTGCTATCCTAAAATCGTTTTTCCTACCTCATCTCGAATATTTTCCACTTAAAATACATTAAAATAATTTCTTTATTGGTGAATTTGATTACTGTTCGTAAAATATGCACATTTTCAACTTATAGATCAAAATCTAAATTACTCACATTTGTCACTTCTGAAAATGTTTTGAAAAGTATTTTTAAAATATTGATGTATTCTTAAGTTAATTTCTCTTCAGGTAAGAATATCATTACATTTTCCCTTTAGATCAATTTAATTCATTTAATTTAAAAAATTTTAAAACATTTTAATGTGTTTGGCAATAAAAAAATGTGATAAATACTGTTTTAAAAATGTGCATTATCTGTAATGAAGATAAATTTTTTCATATTCAATTTAATCACATTACTTTGATTATCGTTTACTCGAAAACAAATAAAAAGATATCTAGCTGTTTGCATGTAATGTTTTGTATGTTTAATGTAATCTATAGTATTGATTACAAAATTATCTGATAAATAATATATGTACTACTAATTACAATAATTAGTATACAGAATTTTGAAATTTATTTATTTTTTTGCCATTTTAAAATATTTAATTATTTCTGTATGAAAACAATGTCTACTATCTGATCTCTTTTGGTTGCGATTTTATTTGTGTATTTGTTTTTGTTGATAAATTAAAAGGGAAACTAATTATTATTATCATAAGTGAATTTTGAGATATTGTCCATGTGTCTCAAAAGTGTAAAAAATAATGTTTCTATTATGTACAGAGGGGGGATTGCATTTCAAGAGATACACTATTCTAAAGCTCACAAAGTAATATGTAAATGGGTAAAATGCAAAAATACTTATTGTAGGCAAATTTTTAGTGGGAAAAAAAATTACGCACATCAAGTAATTTTATGCATAATATTTAAACCAAAAAATTCTGGCTCCTGTATTTTTGGAAATTAATCTTTGTGCACATGTATATATTATTTCATAAGTTAATTAATGAAATATATATATACACTCACACACACATATATATATACACTTCAACTGAAAAACTGTAAGTACTGTTCTTGTGTTGTATGCATCTTCTGATTTAGCATATTTGAGAAAATATTCTCAAGTACAAATGAAACAGACCTCAAGTACACTACAAACTTATTGCACAATTGTAATTTTTATGCATACAAATATATACATATATAGAATTTGTGTTCCATTGAAATCAAGCTCTGTATGCACATTTTTTGATACACATAATTTCTTGTATAAAAAATAAATTTAATTTAATGATATACATTTTTAAGAGTTTTTGGAATTTGATGCAAAAAAAAGTTTTTTAATTATTCCTAGCACAATAGTGCAAAATTACTTATTCAATGCAAACTGTTTATTTAATTTTTCAGGTAGATCATTTTTTTGGCCAGCTTTATTTTATGCCATTCATTCTATTACTGCTTTATATGCTCTTGGTGGTATGTCCATACCTATGTACATAGCTGTCAAAAGATGTGCACCTATAGTCACTCTTATATTATCTGTAGTAGTTCTTAAAAAAGCAATACCAAGTATGAATATTATATTGGCAGTTGTTTTAATTTCTATGGGATGCATTTTAGCAAGTAAGTATATGAAGAGCCCTATGAATAAAAAAACTTATTGTAGTTCTATAGTAGAATAATATATATGTGTGTGCGAATTATAACTGATTTTACAAAAAAAAAAAAAAATCCTTTAAGAAACTGTTTGTTTTCAAAGTAAAATAAATTTTTGGTATTACTTAATACAGAATTATTGGTAATGAATTTAGTAATTTTGAAACATTTGAATGATGCCTGAACACTCATTTTTTCTCCTGACACCCAAATAATTTTTCAGTATGAAAATAACGATAACATCTTACTTATTGCTTACTTTTCCGTCTGGTTTTTTAAAATGGGGAGAAAATATTTTAATTTCTTTAGCACAAAATGTTATAGTCAACCTCAAAATGTGTTAACAGATCACTTTTCAAAATTTTATTGTAAAAGTTTTTGTATATTTATATTTGATGCCTGATTTCATCAGCTGATTAAGTTAAAGTCTGCCCAGACCTAAAAGGGCTTCAGGCAGTTGCCATCTTTTTTTTTAGGTTCTAATTACTAGCTTCTGTCCAGACTGATTGACAAGTCTGATTTTGGACGCCCTTCGTTCTTATGGAGTCGATAAAATTATTTGCTTCCTAAGCAAACAATCTTATCGACCCCTGAAGAATGAAGGCCTGAGTCAATCCATATGCAGCTGCCAAAGTTCTAGGAATCAAACTTGAGTCAATACTACTTGCATTCAGACACATTAACCACCATGGCAACCTTTCACCTGAATATGTCATTCTAAATTTCTCATAAATTGTATCATAAAGGTTTTTGTGTACATGATTGATGCCTGTTTTCACCTGTAATGAATTTAATTTTCAAAAGTAAGTCATAATAAATTTATCCTAAATTTTTCTTACTTTTCTCTTATAATATGTTCTATTTAATAATTTGCTTTCTTTAGTTTTAATATCTGAAAAGAATATTATTGTCTATTTCAGTATTTTATGTTTTGCTTTAATTCTAATATACATATGAATAATTTAATTATTTAAAAAAAAGTCAGTACCTTTTATTAAATCTATTCTTTGCATAATTTTGTAATTTTCAACTTGAATTGTAAATTTCAGTTGGATGGCTCAAAGTGACATTTGCATAAAAGTTAATGGTGAAAGGCCTTGTAATTTTTTAATATAGTTTTTCAGATAAAAATAACAATTAGTGCTCATATCCTCACTCTTCACAATTTACACACCATTTTTCACTTGACTATTTTTAATGGAATTGAGTGTGAACTTATTGTCTGCCATATAATTCAAATTTATCCACTAAGCTATCAGTATTTAATATTTTTGTTGATGTGTAAAATTAAAATCAATTCTACTTAGATTAGATTCACAAAAAGTTAAACTTACGAATTTTTTAGATATATTCATATTTTTAACAGCTTTAAAAAAAATTACTCATTTACCAATGTTATTGTTTATTTATTATGTACAGATTTTCATTAATAATTCTAAATTATATTTATTTAGGTTTAGGAGATTTAGAATTTGATTTGATAGCTTATATCTATGGAGCATTAAGTGTTATAGTGCAAGGTCTCTATTTAACACTTGCCCAAAAGAGCTTAGAGGAAATGTCAGCCTTACTTGTTCTGTATATAACCAGTTACAACACAATTCCAGTATTCATTATCACCAGTATACTTTACGAAGCACAACAAATAGTACAATATAAACATTTTTCAGGTATTGTATGTTTATCTTTACATTTTATTTAAAACAAAACTCCAAAAAATATGGCTTGATTTATTTAATTAATCAGCAGTTCTAGAAGTAGATATTTCTGGTATAGTAATTATTTTCAATGATAAATGTTATAAAATAATTGCTGATTATATATATACTACCACAAAAAAAACATACTGAAATGAGATTGTAGAGATTATATTAATTTTCTGGAAAAAATAACATTTAATCATAAATAATTATAATTATTTTTAATTATTACATTCTATAATAAAAAAAACGCGCCACGAAGGAGTTGTCCGATGGAGATAAAAATTGGCGGATAGGAAAATTATGTACAGAATAGAAAATGATTAAAATTTCAGAAAAATTGAATGATTTATTTCAGAGTTACCTAGTTACAAAGTAACAAGCTCAATAAGGTGTTGACCCTCCTCTAGCCTGGATGCAAGCTGCCACACGACATGGCATAGAGTGACAAAGCTCTCTGATGGTCTTCTGCGGCATTTCTAGCCAAATTTGCTCCAATTGCCGAACTAGGTCATCAACATTCCCTGGTAGATGCAGTCGCCTTCCCATCATATCCCAGACATGCTCGATTGGAGAGAGATCTGGCTTGTCAAGGAAGTGTTTGACAAGTTGTAAGACAGTTCATAGCAACATGTGCCATATGTGGCACGGCATTATCTTGCTGAAAAATAAGGCCAGGGTACTGCAAAAGGAGCGGTAGCTAAACAGTTCTCAGAATGTTGTCAATGTACCGCTGTGCTTAAAGTGTCTCTAATGACCAAAGGAGTACGGCTATCATGAGAAATGGCACCGTAGACCATAACTCCTGGTTGAGGGCCTGTGTGGAGTGCAATAGTGAAAGCTGGATCGGCACGCTTCCCTGGACGTCTTCAATGATCATCAGGACGCAGTTGGAAGCGGTATAGTATACGTCCCAAATCAGCATCATTCCAACCTGATAAGAGCAAAGCACTACTATAATCTAGCTTGACAGTATTGACTAGCTTGACTCTACCAGCTGTCTGTGAATAGTCGTGGTGGACACTTGTATGTGGGTCACACATCTGATAGTTGATAACGATTAATTGGGCACTGTGACAGCTGATCTGACAATCACTCAGTCCTCCCAATCTGCTGTGGCTTTAGGTTGACCGCTACCATCATGATGTTGAAATCTGCAATCATCTACTAATCACCGCATCGCTTCGACCCATATGACAAGCGATTCTCCAATTTGCCTCTTTCAATCCAATAATATGACCTCTTTTAAACTCTGACAGTTGCTCGTAATGAGTTCGAATTCTGCTGTGAGGCAGTTTTTCAGTCGTTCAAAGGTATCCAAAATTGCAATGCAACAGAAAATTTGACCATCAGATTGGGAATCTCTTCTTATATTCACCCGCCGAGTGTACAGTTCCGATGCGCTGTAGTTCCTGCTATTCATTCATTGGACACCAAATTTGAATCATTTGCATGTTCAATCCAAATGTCTGCATATGAAATTTCATTATAATTGGGCAACTCCTTGGTGTGCTGTTATTTCTTTGTTAGAGTGCATATATATAATCTTGCCCATAATTTACTTAAGGCATTATATATCTGGATATTAATTAAAATTATACTATGATTAATTATTTTAAACTTGTTTCATTTACTATACCCTAATCATATAATGAAATACTTGATTGTAGAGAATCTTATGAAAAAAAACTTATTTCAAATAATATTACTGTATATATGCAAGCAAGTATATAATTGTATCTTGAAAAGTAGTTAAATAATTATTTGAGATTAATATATGCTGTAATTGTAATCAGTATTGTGTGAGAATAAAAAAAATTTTAAAAAAAACTTTAGAATTTGTTTGTATTATTAAGTATCTTCAGATTTTATAATACTGAATATTGTTTTTTGATAAGTTAAAATTGAATCTGGATAGGAAATATAAACTTGATTGGCTCAAAGTGTAACATCTTTTATCAAAACTTATTGACAAAATCTGTATTATTTATTAAAAACAGTCAGATTAACGATTTATTAACTTTGATAATTTCAGTTTTGTTACATTAAGCAAAACTGAAGAACCCATTAGTTTTTTTTTTAAACTTGTTTCTCATGAACATTCAATATATCACGTGATAAACTAACATTTGATTGCATATTTATTTCACAGTTGTTAGTGACCCATTATTATGCTTAAATGCATATTACTCTTTTGTTATATATTCCCTTCTCTACTTTTTGTATAATTAGAACATTTTCATTAGCTGCTAAATCCTACACTCCTCTATAAAAAAAAAAAAAAAAAAAGTTCAGTTCAATTTATAAATTTCCAAATTAAATGTATAACTCAATAACTTTTAATAAATCATCTTGTGCTTGAGACACTTCTAACAGTTAGTAGATTATTTTCATACTTACAAGAGGGTGGGGGGACTTTTTATGTGAATAAAAATTTAATTGTGTATAAAATTTGCTCTTTTGTTTCTAGATTTTGGATTTATCCTATGTTTTGTTTTTCAAGTAGTAACTGGTGTCCTGCTAAATTATTCACTTTTCTTATGTACTGCAAAAAATTCAGCTTTGACCACAAGTTTAGTTGGTGTATTAAAAAGCATTTTACAAACTGTTATAGGCTTTTTCACATTTGGTGGTGTAAAATTAAATTCTTTAAATATTTTGGGCATTAGTTTAAATATGTTTGGAGGAATAATGTATACTTATACAAAGTATTATGAGAGATCAAAACATAATGCCCAAATCAATGTAAAACCAATATGAAAACTTCATGCAAAATAAATATTTTTTATAAAAAATTATGTGTTTCATTTCATATAAAAATTTTCTGAAATAAAATTTCCTCAGAATAATTATAATTGCATCTTTTCACAGAAAATATAAAACTTCCAATTCAATTAGAGTGGAACTCTAAAGTATGCAGGAATTTTCATAGCTATTTTTTTAGAACAAATGCAAAACAATGTATTTAATTTCATTTTCATGTTAAAACAAAAGCAAAATTTTTCTGTCACATATTTCAACATTTGCAAAATAAAGAGAAAAAGAGATTTTATATCTCTAAGAATATTTTAAATAAAATGAGCATGCCAAAATATAAGTTTTAATTCATTTTATTCAAAAATTTCCAATTAGATTTTTATACCATTATACCAAAATTATTTGATATGTTCATAAATCTGTCTTCAAGTACTTTGTTCCGTAATTTAAACATTTAATTGTGTTTAATGACTACCAAATGCTATTGCTTGAAATTTAATGATTCTAATGAGTAGATATAAAAATAATACCAGCATATATATTTGTATAGATATGAATGCATACATATATATTTTAATGAGAATAATATGATCCTGTTGGTATCTAAAAGAATGAAATTATGTATTTTAAAAAAATAAAATACTTATTACATACCATATTATAGGCCTCCATTTGATATTTGAAGTGTATATTTAAACAAATACTTCATTTGTTTTTCAAATTGAGAAGATATTTGTAATCTCAAAACATAGTATTGTTCTGCTTCAAAATTAGGCAGCATGCTAATATTTCGAAATTGCTAGATAAAGCAATACAACATGTATATTATCAGCACATGCAACTGTTTAATTTTTATTATAACATCACACAGAAAAGTGAAAAGTAAAAGAACATAAATGAAAGCATGGAGTCAAATAACTCTGTTGTTATAGATAAGAAATTATTATGAATATAAAGAAAATGTAGTCATTTATGGATTATTGAATAAATTTTAACAAATTCAACTATTTTTCTATAAAAGTGAAAAGACTTTTAAGTTTTATTTTATCACAAAGACATTTATCTTGTCTTTAAACATCTATACAAAGTTTGTTTTTCTTGCAATGTTTAAAATAAGGTACTTATGTCGAGATAATTTAGAAAAAAATTATAAATATTCAAAGGTGATTAATGACAATAATTTGCTCTAATTATGAAAAAAATCATGAATTATCATGCATAACTCATGTCTCATTGAAAATAACTTGTCTAAATTGTATATTTAGAGAAAATTTTCTGATGTTCGAATCAGTCTTTCATACTACTATACTAAAATAAATTATAACACACATGGGGAAAACCTTCAAACACATGATATCAAAAGTAAATAAACTACATTTTATTTTTAGGGCTAACAATTCACATCAAAAAATCTTGAGCTATGCAGTTCAAAATATTAATATCGATAAAAAATGTATGAGTAACTTACAGTGCACAAAATGTAAAAATCTAACTAAGCATATATGAAAAATGAGATACTTTTTTACAGTATTACTAAGAGTACTAAGTTATATGAAAAAACAGCAGTTGAATACATTGTCTTCATACATAAACAATTATGAAAAATCCTTTTTAAATTGAGTATCAAAAAGAAATTAAATATGCTCAGCTAATTCTCAATATAAAAGAGATACAATATTTAAGTAATTTACTACGCAAATATTTAGGCATTTCAGATTCCTGGAAGCCTCTAACAATTTTGATGATATTTGTTTGTGAAAATATCAAATTTGAAAAATTAATAATTTTTCTTTAGAAAATAAGTTATATAACTTTATATAATATGTATGAAATATGAATATTACACATGAAACAAATAACTGCTTAAAACAGTTCACAAATGACTGAATAAAATAAAAAATACATGAAAAACATGATAAAATTCTTATTGTGGCTTCTGTGTTCCCTTCTTTCCAATCAAAGACTTGTGAATATGAGGGATGACACCTGAAAATTAATTTAAATAAGCATTTCAATTCATGTTCAAAATATTTTCCAAAACTAAAAGTTTTAAAATATATTAGAAAAAATTGGAACATTTTTTTTTTTAAAAAAAAAAGGGGGGGGGAGTATAGTATATAGAAAAAGTAAATTTTTTTTAAACAAATTATACTCGGTATAGTTTTTTTTAAACATTTAAAATTTCTCTTTTTTTTTTAAATATGACAGAAATGAATTAAAATAGTAGAGACATAGAAAAATAGTAAAACCAAATACATTTAAAATTTATATTATCAGATGAAAAGTTTCTTATAAAACATAATAAAGACAAGAAATGCAAGAACTATAATATTTAGAAAAAGTATAGGTTTGAATGTGCAATTTATAATTTAGCCCACGTCCTTGGCGATGGAAATATTTATTGGTGATAAATAACCAAATGTGACAACCCTTGCATTTCTGTTTTGGTATGACCGTTATACATGGCATATACAAGAGTTTTCATCTCTGTTATAGTTCAGTGCTCATCATCAGCTTTGGTGAATATAATGAGCAAAGCATTAAATTTAATAATTTCAATTGGGCACCTCATAAAACTCAATAACTCCTTTCATTTGTTCTGCCAAGTTCTAATATGCCATTTGAAGGCAAGCTATGTTTCATTACATATAGTTTTATAAATATAGTTAATAAATTAACTGCATGTAGTTTTTATTTTGAATATAAATTTCATATAATTTGACTAACTATATGTAATTTTTATTTTGAATATATATTTCATAAAATTTATTTTAAATTGCCTCAAATTGAGTTTTAAAAGATCTTCAATAACAATACAATTAAAATTTAATGTTTAGCACTAAATGTTAGTGTAATTATTAAAATTCACATTCTACAATTCTTTCAAACTTTTTATTCATGTAGAGGACTTAGAGAACATTATTTACTCCTTTTCACATGATTTAATCAACATATGGATCAATTTAATGGGAATATGTAATTGTAATAATGTGAAATATAATTTGAGTTGCCAGAAAGAGGCCATAAAAGTATCAACAGGTCTAGCACCTATTTTTATTACTTGTGAAAATGAATGAATTTGAATTCATACAAAAGATTATTCAGAAGTATTTTAAATCATTAATTGTATCCACAAGCAAAATAAATTAATAAAATGTTTTTCATGTTCTTTTATTTAGCACTCTGCAGAGTTCATACAATTTAATTAATTATTTAAATGATTCATTGCTTGAGTATATACAATTATTACATTTAATGAAAATAAACGCATTGCCTTATACAAAAAACTACACTAATATAAAAAGAATCAATGATTATTGTAAACAGATCATCAAGAAATTGTGTTATTCATGTCAATCATGAAAGATTGTGAAATTCCAGCTAAATTTAAATCATTCCTAATTCAACTACACCTATCCAATCATCATTGGATGACATATTTCTGATTTGGCAAAGTAGTCAATGGGATTTTATATTATCATAATTCAATATCTATAATAATAAATAAGTAAACAGTACTTTTTTTAAAAAAAAAGAAAATGCCAAAATCGGTCTATGTATTCTAAATTAACATTCCTTTTATGCTTTTTGAAAAATAACTCACCTCCACCAGCAATTGTAGCTTTTATCAATGAATCCAATTCTTCATCACCACGAATGGCAAGCTGTAAATGTCTAGGTGTAATCCTCTTTACTTTTAAGTCTTTACTAGCATTTCCAGCCAACTCTAGAACCTAAAACATGAAAAACAAAAATTATATTAAGATCAATCAAAAGCAAATAGGATTATAATTCTAATGAAACTGCTTCTAAGATCTTCTAATCAAATTTATATTTAATACAATAATAATATTAATTAAAAACAAAATATCTTCATAGAAATACTTGATAAAGAAAGATACAAAAAATTATGCATTTCCATTTTTTTTAATCATATAAAAAAATAAATGCAAAAATATTTTACTTCAGCTGTTAGGTACTCAAGGATTGCAGCACTATAAACAGCAGCTGTTGCACCAACACGACCATGGCTTGTTGTTCGATGCTTTAAATGACGATGAATTCTGCCAACAGGAAACTACAAAATTCATACAGAAAAATAAAAAAATATTATTTACTTGCTGTAATATCCTCTTTTTAATATATCCTTTTCATATTAGCTTTAAAACAAGTTGAAAAACTTTAAAGTTAATAAAAATAATGAATTTTTTTCAAGCACAGTTTTAAATGAAAAAAACAATTGAAGTAAGAAACAAAACCTAATATTTTTGTTTTTACTGTTAAAACCAAACTATACCACACATTTTCATGCACATTAAAGTAATTGGCTAATTTCTTTTACAAATGTCTTCAGCTTAATGAAGAACATTTTCCCTAATTTGGTTCTGCTTTATTATTTCCCAAGTTTCCATGCAATAGATAGAAAGGAATCAGCAAAATTATTGCTAGAAAAGATGCTAAATATTATCATTGCCCAATAAACTCAGAAGAAATACTCCAAAAAATATCTAAAAAGTACCAAATAGTAGGGCTTTAAGCAAGTGTAATCCAAAGTAATAAACATAGCTAAGAGTTAAGTATGTATGAATTACAGTTTTAAAAGTAACAAAAAATCATAAGCACAATCAAAAGTTTAAGAAAGATGTTTGACACATGCTACAGAACAATTTATAAAAATTTTCAAAATCTCTATCTCTTATTATTATTGGTTCTTTATTTCCTATAGATTAGCAAAAGTTAAAGTAAAATTCTCAAATATACTATTTGAAACTTTTAAAACTAAGCTTCAAAAAATTATGCAATCACACCAATTTTGGCCTAAAAGTCAAACTTAATATCAACAAGCTCTGATCTCACCATTCACTTGTTTACCAAAAATTTCATTACAAAAATGGGTACTTTTCCATTAAAGGGGGTCATTGGTGATAGTTAATTTTCTTTTTACCGATCAGGAGTAATATCAAGGGCAACCACAGCAGTACTGCATGGGGAAAGATATGAATTCATACAACTTGATTTGACGATTTTTAATGGCCCCCTTTAACGGAAAAATACCCAAAAATGTTAGATTGCTACATATTTTAAGCAAATTGAGAATTAATTTCAAATGTTTCTAATTTGAAATTAATTCTAAAATATGAAGGTAAAATTATTCAGAAAAAAATGCAAGATACAAAATTTGAAAGAAAGGAATATGTAACATAACAAGACATGATTTCACTTAACCCTTTGATGGTTTTGAACAAGCCTAGATCCCATTCAACTAGTGCCTGATTATATGTGCAAATGAGTTCAGCACATCTGAAACATTTCAGCCAAAATGGCCCAATTGTGTCCTACTCGCATAGCGAATATCAACTATATCAATGAACAAGTTCATTATAAAGTATGAAATCATGTTTAAATACATCTACAGTATATTCAAATTAAATATCCCAGTTTTCAACATTATAGAGTATATTAGTTAAATAAATTTTAAAATTTTACTTTGTCACCAAAATTTTAACTTATTTGCAATTTAAGCTTATTAAATTTCAACACATTCTACTTTGAAAGAATCATACAGATTAAAATAAGTAGCACAAATTTATTAGGTACTAGTCTATTATAGCGGCACCCGATGATTAATAGCCAAGCGACTAAGAAATATCGCCAAGTAGGTTGTATCAAAAGATATGCACCACGAGTTTGGCGACGACTTGGCATAATCGTAATTTAATGGGCGCTGCTGTAATAGACAAGTATCATTTATTATCCACATATAAATGTTTAAAATTAAACAGTACAATAATACCTAACTCAAGAAATAGAAAAAGTTATTAAATTTGCACATTTATTACAAAAAAAGTTCTTTTTAAATTACAATAACATGGTAAAACATTTAGTGAGTCACATATTTAAAAGTTGCAATTTATTTAATCCCTTTTATAATGCAAATGTATTAAATTTATTCGACAGAAAGTATATTAAATTATTAAGCAATGAGGAAAATCCCATTTTTAAAATTATAAAAGTAATTTTATAGCTAACATGACAAGAAGTTTAAAAAATTAAATTATGAAGTGACGACTTAGGAAGCTGAGGATATATTTCTATTAAAGGGCACATGAATTTACAACAAGAATCATTTTAAAAAATTATCATACTCAGGACCTATTACATTATATTTATGAATTATTCATACAGGATCTCTCCTCCTGGGGCGATCAAAAATTTATATTAACCAATATCAATGAACACTAATAAACTTATTTCGAACAGGAAAAATATACATCACTCACAAACTATTTTGAAATATTTTCCAACTAAATCCCTAGAAAAAGAAGTTATAAATTCAAGTATAAAATACATTGATGCCAGAAAAAGTGAAAGTTAATTTTAAAAAAAGATTTTATTAATGGCAAATAACAAAACTTTATAAATTCTATTCAAAACTTTTAAAAAGACATTCCAAACCTGAAGAAACAATTCTCAAACATCTGAATTATAAGTTGCAAAGTATTATGAATTTTCGGCAAATTAATGATTTCCAAACAAAATGTGTCTAATTACATAATACTTTCAAAGAAAATTATTTAAAACTTGAACAGAATAAAAATAAAATTAATAAATTTTGAATCACTAAAACGGATTGTAATAAAATGAATGAAATGCATCATCATATAAATGAGAAAATCGGAAGCAAAACTTGCCTGCAAACCAGCTCTGGCAGACCTGGACACAGCCTTCGCCTTGGCTTTTCCGGAATCTTTACCAGCTTTACCTCCTGCCTTTAAAAACACATTAAGAACACAATAAGAATTTAACATGAATATAAGAAATTAATAAACACCACCACAAAATAAATTATTACCTACCATTTTGTATGATCACGCGGAAAATTCTCAATAAAGTAGACACAATTTCGCGCGCATAAATAAAAGATTTCCTTCGAAATTTTTGTCAGCAGAACAACGCTTCCGACTCGTTGCCATGTTGCCACATTTTAATAACGAATTGGATATTTTTATTAAACGATTGCCAGAACATTCTTAATTTTAAATTAGATTGTTAGATTATTTAAAATAGCTTAATTTATTGTTAAAAAATGGAATAGTTCATCCATTTTAATTTTAAATTTCGAAAAAATATTGAAATTTTCCTAAAACTGTTTAAAAAGAAATATTTAATTTTAAAAATATTCAAGGGAATGAAATAGGATTAGAAAAAGTGCTCTGTCTGTGGCAATGTCCTTTACACATGTGCGTTTCGGAAGGACAGTATGTACATGGAAATGCTTAAAATTGAAATAGATTAATATCTAATTGTGTTCACCGTAATTTAAATTTTGTTTACTAAACAAACGAAATATGGATCGACAAAGTGGTTATTTAAACATGTTTCCTTCAGTTGACCCTGGTGTGATGCAATGTAATTATATTTAATCTTTATTATGCAACCCTTCTTTTTGTTGAAACATTTATATTATTTGTTTTTTTAACATTAAATACTTATTCCAATTTTATATTTTTTACAAACTTTTAATTCATTCTTGTTAATCATTTGCTGCGTAAAACAAGTTAAATAGACAGGATTAAGCATAATTTTTTTAGAAGATCACAATATTTTAAGTATGTTCAGTTTTTGAAATCGAATTTAATACACGTCTATTCAGTTTCAATGTTTATCATCCTTTAATCATTTTTTCAACTTTTTAAAACCTTACTTTGTGTTTTAGAGTAGGAAATTAAAATAGAAAATGCAAGGCGTAGTAGATAACATCCATATGAACTTTGTAAGCTTAGATGCTTTATTTTTTATTTAAAACTTTCATAAATATTTCTCATTCAGCCTTCTTGCAATATTTTCAGAACAGTAATTTGAATAATGCATTTCTGGATATCAAATGTATGTATTGGTCATTTTGAAGAAAGGGTGGAATCCAAGAGTTAAAAAAAAAGAGTAAATGTTTATACAAAGCCTGAATTTTATTCTATAGAATCGAAGAAAATATTTTTTGGAAGAATTACACAAGTAAATCTAATAGGTTTTTCTGGTGCTAAGTTTTCTGTTTAAAAACTTAGTATGTGTGTGTAAAACCTACTGTATATATTTGTAAAGTTCATAGTGTTTGAAATCATATTTAAATGTTATTTTGTACTTCCTTTTCTTTTCTGATTTTATACATTGATTTAATACTAATTTAAAACATGATTTTTGTTTTGCATTTTTTTTTTAATTGAAAAACTGATAATCCTATATTACAAATTATTACTTTATATCATATGATTCAAAACCAAAATAAAATATTCATTACTTCTATACTTTCAATAATGGCATTTATTATGGCTTAGTAAGATAATTTAAGTTTAAAACAGTTATCTTGACGGGAAGTAAAATTATCCTTGCAAAACATCTTCTATGTTAAAGTACAGAATGTGAATGTTCCTCATCTTGCAAAAGACATTTAATAATAATTTTTAAAAAGGTATCATATTAACATAATTACTACTACAGAAATTGATAGAATTAAATCAGTCTCAATAAATTATGTAATGTATTTTCCACATAGTTGCTATATTTCCAGAATCCCAATCAAGCTAATTTATATGCTGGTGGTTTAAGTAATAAAAAATTACTTTTGCTCTTCAAAATTTTGAACATTGTTTTGAGTAATACTCAATATTATTATTTAGATTGATAAGTAAATATAATTTGGAATTCAAATTTCGTTAGAATAAAGTTTATTGAAAAATATCTTATGATTCGAAAATGATTTGTCATTCCTTGGTATCTTTTAATCTTACAGAAATGCTATGACAAAATGATTAAAAAGAGATAAATTCAATCAAATGTTGTTATAAATACAATTGAGCACAAAAGAATATGGACTTAATTTGAATCAAAACAAGGTGTTATATTTTATTATTAAATCAATTTGCATGATTTAAAAGAAAAATAGGTTGCAAACAATTAGAATAGCTTGAATGATGAAAAAATTTAATGAATAAATTAAAATATATTTAAATTTTAATGTATCAACTGTCTAGAAAATCTCATTTGATTATCAAAAAATTCAAATGTTAAAGAAAAATATTTTGCATGTGAATTAAATTGTACGTGCTGTGTTATATTAATCTACTTTTTATTGTACATGTATAAAGGAATTTGTAATTTTGTGCTTGAAATATTGAATTCACCATGAAACAATAGTTTTCTAATTGTTAAGATGACCAATTTTTTACAATGAAAGGAGGATGAAAAAATTAAAGAAAAAAAATGCAGCATAAATAAATGAAACATTTTATTAATTCAAATAAAAATGCACTAATTATGCTTACATTCCTTTTAATTACTTAAGTAAATGAGTATTTTTCCATTAAATGAATATTTTCATATTAAATTTACAGTAATTTCTATTTTTAAAGTATCAACATTCACTCTTGATTTCTTACTTGCCCAAAAATCGTTACCAATTTTAAAATAACTCTTACAACTGCTGCATTAATTCCAGGGCAGCACAATGTAAATTCAGCAATAATAACTTAAAATTTCTTATGGAATGTGTTTGTTTTTGAAATGGTTAAATATTTCCACCCATCTTTTATCAATTTCAATGTATTGATTTTCCCGTTGTTCTAATTTATCGGAATTTAAATTAATCGGAATTTGCATTCAGTCTTCTAATTTCTTCAAACAGAGAATTGTCATCATTTTTATTATCAAGTTTTTCTTTTGATGCAAATTCAACACTTTTTTCAATATCTGCTCAATTTGCTTGTGATCAAATCAAAAAACACCATTGAAAACTTATTTCTTCTTATATTTGTTTCAGACTAGTCTTCGATATATTGGAAAAATGTTTGATAAAAATTTTACACTTCTTTGGTACATTTTTCCATTATGCTCAGATTTGATTCCTCTAAGATTGACAATTTTCTTTTTATTATAAAAAGAATAATTTTCTTTTCAAATCGTGATTGATGTCGCAGGACTAAATTAATCAAAATAAAACTGACTTCTCTAGCTGAAATATGTTCCCCTTCATTCTTTTGAATCATCTTGTGGAAAATAGATGCCTGATTATGTACAAAATACATTAATATCTGCAATAATTCATAATTTTAAAAAAAGAATACAGAATTTTTGGCCATTTGTCTAAACTTAAAAAATTTGAATGGAGAGACTCAAATAATTGTAAAACATACTCTATACCAGGTGTTTGAGTGAGTCATCTTTTGAATATCCTAAAAGTTTTTTGTATTTAACATTTATGTAACATTTTGGCACAGCATCTCTGAATAGAGAAATTAACAGATAAGTTTTAAAATATCGAAAAGGAGGACACTTTTCGAGGTAGGACAGAACTTACAAAAGGAGAACAATTGGTCACCTTATAATTGTATAAAAGTTTTAGAAATTTTTTGTGTTATATATCTTAAAATCTCAAGGAATAAATGTATACTTTTTTTTTCCTGCTGTATAGATGGTTCAAATTCAGGAGTACAAAATATATCTCCTTATTTAAATGTTGACCCAGCATATTTAAATCAGGTTAGTTTGTTATTAAATTTTGTTAAAGATTTTCATCTTTAATGTTTTAATAATTTTAAAACTGTGTTAAATACCTTCATTCTCATTAGGATGGACCTCAATGGATATTCCCAGAAGGTGCATCAAGACAGAGAGGTCGTTTTGAATTAGCATTTTCACAAATAGGTGGAGCAGTCATGACAGGTGAATTTCATGATTATTTTATTCATGTGTTCTGTCTGGTTGTGAATATATATATTTATATCCCCCTAAATAATTTTAACCTTCATTTTTATCTGGTTTATTTCTCAAAATATTAAGCTAAAAACCTTATTATTTTATTTTTAGTCTATAAAGCTGCAGTAAAATTTCGGATTTTAAAGTAGCAAAAAGTTTTCGTCAGTGTTCCCCAAACTTTTTCTACTCGCACTGTCCTTTTCAAACTTAAGGTTTCCATAGGCCTTCTACTTTTTGTCAAAGGACAGTGTCCCTGGCCATCACAGTACACATGTTGAGAAACGCTGTCTTATATCATTAAATGTTTTAACTTTTTAATTACTAATATTATTTTTAATGTGTAATTATAATAGGTTATATGTTTCAATTTTAAGAATAATTTCAGACATTAGTGCTCTCTCTCTCTCTCTGAATGTTTTATGTATTAAGAAATAAGTTAGTGAAACAAAATAAAGATATTTTGATAATTTGAAAGTTTTCATTTCCCCTGTTACTTTACCATGTAGCTTTGTGTCGTACTCTTTCTATAGTAAATTTTATTTTAAAAAATATGTTAACAGTAAAACAAATAAATTTTTTATTTTAGGTGCTTTCCTGGGCGGTGTGCAAGGTTTTTATGGTGGATATAAACAAATGGGCACTACAGAACAAAAGGCTAGTGTACGTAGAACTCAGTAAGTGTTTTAATTTTTCACATACATGCATAAAAAATTGATAATTTTAAAATTTTTGAAAAATTAGTCAATATTTTACAATTAATTTATGAATTCAAAGGTATATTTAATTACATGACTTTTAAATATAAATCATGTTATTGTTCTATGTATATCCATTTACTCTTTTAACATAATATTTTCCTCCCGTTGGCATGGTGTGGATGTTAGGAGAGGGAGGTGCCAGCTCAGGTGTCGCCCTCGTCACTGGACCGTGGTTCAAAATTACGAGGTCCGTCGCTAATAGCCCTCGTGTTGCTTCTAGTGCGACGTTAATATAAACTAAACATAAACATATTTAACATAATATTTCTTTTTTGCTCTTTTTTCTGTATTCTTTTCTTTTTAAGAGCCTAAAAGTATATTAAGTTAGAATATTAGAAATGTTATTGTTGTATAATAAGAAAAATGTTTAGCTGTTATATATTTTTATTTATTTTTTATAAAGGTTTTTAAATCATATTACAAAGCGAGGAGCTGGTTCTGCAAATACACTTGGAGTTATTGGTAATATATGAATTTATATATATATATATATGTGTGTAAAATTTCATACTGATTTATTTAGGAATAGTTTTTTATTATTATTTCAAATCTTCAGATTTTCATGATTGGCTCCATTTGTTATGCCTCTTAAAATGAAAAACTGAAATGCATGTTCTCATTTTTATTAGTGATAGTATAACTTTGTATTTAATTATATAAATCTTTGGTTGTTGTGTTTCTTTCTTTTTTTTTTTTTTAATGTAGAATCAGTTGTATAATGAATATTTTCAGTCAGATTTACTGGAATTCAGAATTAGTATTTTTGGTACTTTTCCATTTCTCTGATGCAGGCAATAAAGTTGCCAAAAATGATACAACAGACACCAATCAGAATATGTGTATACTATGTGTTGTCACCAATAAAGTCTGCTTGGCAATATTTGCACTGGTGAAATGGAAAAGTACTGTATTTTTAAATATGTGAAGTGTTTGTTTTTTTGCTAATTATTCATCAAATAATTAGCAAAAAAACTTAAATGAAAATGACTTTTTGTTCCATTTTATAAAAGGATATATTTTGAACCCTTTAAATATATATTATTCAAATGCTACTTTTGTGCTCATAAAAAATACCTAATATTTATGTGTGTTCTTTTCTCATAGCTGTGATGTACAGTGGATTTGGAGTTCTATTTTCATGGCTGCGAGGAGTTGATGATGAAGTTAATACGATTGCTGCTGGCACAGCTACAGGATTATTGTATAAATCATCAGGTAAATACATTTGCATACTAAATGTAAATAGTAAAATATATATCCTGATAAAATTTCTTATTTAAAAATTTTATTTGTACAATGCATCCAAATCTGTTTTTGCATGAATATTTATTATGTGATTTTGATTTAACCTGATTGATCAAAATTATAAGAGAGTTTTTGGAGTCTCATCATATTTCTAAAATAATATCACAGTTTCACAATTTGTAGATGATATGGTACTGTTTGATGTTCAATTTTTTCTGAATTCTGTGAGTTATAAGTACAACATATATAGAAATATTTTTATCAGGAATCTTATTTTAAATTTGTGGTAAAAGTGAAAGACTTTTGTGTGTGTGTGTGTGTGATTAAAAATAAAATACACGTCTCATAAATTTAATCTATGATCAGTAAAAAACAATGTGTACCATAAAAAATATGATTATAACATTCATTTTTTCATATGGATAATGTAGCATATTTGTTGATTTTCAAGAATACAGATCCATTCTATTTTCTATAAATGTGATGGTTTTTTTTTTTTAATTCTTTGGGAATGTGTTTTGTGTAAAAAATGAAATATTTTCTTAAAATATCTGCTAGTATCTAGTACTGGATCAAAAAAAAAAGATATTATTGGAGTGTGGTTTGAATAATAGTATGAAACTGTCTAGAGCAATGATTCCCAGCCAATGGGTTGCAACCCTAAGCAGTGCACCTTGCCTTTTAGGAGGGGTCACTGATTATTAATTTTAAAAACCAAAATTAAATTTTAAAATTTAAAGTGTGTGTTAAATGTTAACAATATATTTAAAGCATGATTATTTATGATGAAGTAATGGATACTGTTCACGTGTGCACTCCCAATTGTTCCAGGCTGTTGGCTGTGCAATTTTGTGTCCTCTTTCAGCTGTGCCAGTCCCATATTAAATGATAGTATAGGAATGTTTTTCTGTTCTCAATTTTTGGAGGGGGACCTTAATGAGAACCACCCCAACAGGAAATCTTGAGATCAAAGATGTTACATTGGGCCGGGCAAACACTTTTTTGTGCATTTTTGTTCAAGTAGCTTTGTAAGAAAACTCCTATGTGTTCAGAATAAGTTATATAAATTCTTACATTCCACATATTAATTATCCAAATGAGCTCCATAACATATACCTGTAGAAAGAATTAAAATGAGATCCAAATTGTACCTTAAAAATTAGGGTAAGATCAAAAAAATATTTTATTTGAATTTAAAAATATTAAATTTCGTTGTTTTAATAATTGTAGGTTTGGATACATTATATTGGTGAAAGACTGAATGATTAAATAGATTAAAACAGAAGTAAATCACTTTGAGAGCAACAGTTTCTAAGTTGTTAAAAAGGATAAAAGTAAATTTAGTTAAGAAAGACAAGGAAGAGTTGGGTGAGGCTGTTAACTGAAGTATAATCTTAAGAAGTGGATGTAGTTGCTTCAGAGGAATATGATGAAAAATTATTCTGAGTGGCAAAATGAAGTTTAGGTGAAGATATTTGAGTTCAAAATACTGAGCAACACAAGGTTAAATTGCTAAATGCGCAAACCTATGCAACTCTTCCAAATCTGATGTTAGAAAAATATTCCTAAATTTCACAGTTTTGGACTAGTAATAAAAGTACTACAGGCAAAAAAAAGAAAGTTTTAACTCAGAAAAAAAAATTGTGTGCCTCAAAACATTACTCATAATGTAATAAGCATTGTAATAACTTAATAAAAATTGAATGAAAATAACTATGATGAATTTTAAAAAAAATTATAATTTGTTAATTCATGAATAAGTTATTGAAACTAGAGCCTGCAAAGAGTTAAATAATGTTAAAGCTGAATGAAGGATAAATGATAAAATTAAAATTGCATTACAAAATTTGGAAGTGCAAGGTGTTACAAAATGTTCATTTAGTCAATTATTAATGTCTGTACTATTAAATACAATTCCAGAATATTTCATTCTAGAATTTAATTGAAGGAAAAATTAAAAGAAATGTGTTATAGGTTTATTAGATTTCATTAAAAATGCAATAGATTGTCGAGAAGCATCTAATTTGTTGACACAAAAGAAAAGATGTATCTTTTCCTCACATTTTGAACATGCAAAATTTTTTTTGATGAAATGTACCCATAATTTTTAGTTTTTAATGCTTTTGATAATCATACATGCATCTTCAACAACAAGTTTCATAATTCATTTTCTTGTGATAAAAGTAGGCATATAAGGAAAATAATTACATATTGCATTTATTTTTATTCCATTTTATAAATATATATATATATATAGGTTATATTATAAAAGAACAACAAATATAATTTTTGAAACGAAATTTTTATAAACAATTTGCATTTCTGTTTTGCTCTTTATTTCAAACTTTGCTTTGTTTCTTATTTCTTTCAAAATATTTTGTGGCTGAAGCATAATTCATAAAATGTCTTCAGTTAATATTTTTAAAGTTGTATTGCAGAAGAATTAACTTTTTCACTGATTGGTAACAACTTGTTTCGTTCATTTGTCTATATTGATTTTATATTGTTAAGAGTCTCTCAACATTTACAATATGAGCTAAAATTGCAAAAAACAAATAATTTTTAAAAAATTCTGATGTCTAGGTCTCATTTCTTTCAGATAAATATTTGACCCTTTTTAAATTGGTTAGAAATTCAGCATATTGTTCAATTTGTTGAAGAAAATTATTTACATTTGTTTGTTCAAATAATAAAGTCATTAAATTATAGTCTTCTTTCACTTAAGTATGCAATGCATTGTTCAATATTCTTGTCCCCAAGAGGTGTCTTTTGCTCTAACATCCAATCAAAAATTTCAAATTCTTTAAAAAACATTGTCCATTTAATCAAGTATAAATTTTCCTGTTTGTAAATGCTAAACTCTTGTTCCATAATTGAACTTTTTTAATTCTCTCCAATACTTTTTATAATTTGCTTCCCTTTCAGTGGCAAAATATTTTGCTTTTTTTTTTAGTTAAAATGGTTTTAATTGAATTATAAAATTTTTATTTTCAAGTGACAGTTATTTTCTTTTCTGTGTTTTTATTTTGCTATGAAAAATATACATCAGAGAATATAAAAACATTCAAATTATTTTCAAAAAAAATTCTTAATTAACATAGGGGGATGTTCCTTTTATATAAAGATATGATCCAAGAGCTGGATGTTTTCAACATTATATTAATGGTGGGAAATGCAGATAACCAACTTGTTTTGAGCGAAAAATACCAGCTTTTTTTTGTATTCTACTTCAATAAAATTACAGAACTCTTTCAATGTTTCGGTTCTTGATCTGTAAATTGAAAAATAAGTAAGAGTGATTACTGAATGTCTGTGGCCAATCCATTTAAGGTTTGTTGCACACAATTATTCGATATATGTGTAGGCAACCAATACCTATTGATGCTTTTTCGTAGTATATTGTTTATATGCTGGAATACATTATTTTTTCTTTGTGATTTATGCCGCCAAAGTTGATGTTGCAATTCTCTCCCCCCCAAAGGCTAAACAATTTCTTTCAAATTTCCCTCTCCTAATGCTGTTATTAAAATGCTAGGTATAGTTTCAGCTTTAGCATTTGCAAATGATATTTCAGTAAGTTTTTGGGACATGCTTAGAGAGATTTTTACTGCACCAGTACACTCTCGAATAAATGGAACACTTTTAATACTTACAAAGTCATCTGTTAAAAATTAGATGCAAGAACATTGTGGACAATAATCTTCATTTTGAGATTATCTGAAGAAAATTTTGATGCAGTTTCAAAAACCGGCTATGCATGTTTATGTAATTTTGATAACCAATCATTTTTTTTATATTACTATGATGGATGTTTTGCAGCTAGAATGGCTTGGGTAACTTCAGCTGCCAATATTGGATCACCTAGTTTTGAATGTTGCTTCATAAAAAATGAGTCATATATATCCTGTTATATTCTGATTTTATGTTTACTGGATAAAAGATGTGATGGGGGATTGCAAGAGCAAGGATGCATTTTTATTAATATATTTTACATTCTCTTATTTTACTTCATGATAATGTTGTTTTTTATTTTCTAAACAGGGGTTTTACATAAATCAAACTACATTTGTGTGTGTGTGTAAAATCTATAAAAAAAATTTAATAGGAATTAAAAATTTTAAAAAGCAAATGTGTGTGTTGACTATTTTCTCTTCTTACTTTCATTAATTAAGTATTTTGTGTTATAATATAAATCCTTATTTATACCAAATTGTAAAAAAAAGTGGTGTTTTAAATTCTAACTTTCATTTTAAGTATTTTTGATCTTTAAAAAATGGGGGAAGGAGTAAAAAATAAATAAAGGAAAATTTTCAAATTTTATATATTACGATCTGGCACATGGGAAAGCAGGTTGCAAACATTTTTAAAAATGCAAAAAAGGTTTAGAACCACTGGTCTAGAGGCTAGGATGTAAAGTGAACTTAAAAGATCTATTTTCATTTTGAACTGTCAGAAAGCTGGTTCAAACATATGTAAGATCATCAAAAAAAAATTTTTTTTTAATTTATTACTTTGTATGGAAAATAATAACTATTGATCAATAAAAATTTAATATTCCAATTAAATACTATTTGTGTCAAAAGATTTCAGAAAATTCATTGTATGAAAATATGGTTTTTAGCTCTATAATTAGAAAACTAAATTCTTGGTAAAATTATTTTTAAAGGTATTGAAACCATCTTTTTGCCATGACAGTACTCTTTCTAAATTTTCATTTCTACGATTTTTTAAAAGATTTAAATCAACAAAACCTTTTTAGAATAGGGATAAGAATATTGAGGCAGTCATAGCTTCTTATAATTGATGTTAAATGCTCATGGTCTTTAGAAAATCTTCCATACAGTTCTCTTCTTTAACATTAAAAAAACTTAACAGATACTTATGCTACAATAATTTATTTGGAAATCATTTTAACACTTATAACTTTTATGTTACTGAAATTTTAAAAAAGTTATATACATTTATTAAAATGATTTAGTACTTATATTTTGTTCATGATTCTTAATTTTATAATTTATTTTTAGGTGGATTAAGGAAATGTGGTATTGGTGGAGCTCTAGGTTTTGGCTTAACATCTTTATATTGTTTATGGACAAGTAAAGATAGATTAAAACAAATGGCTCATATGTAGTATAAATAAAATTTTCATCCTCACACTGGACTGTTGACAAGTTTCTCAATATGCTTAAAAAACAAGACTATTCAAATTAGTTTGTATAATTTGAATTTTTCACTGTATAATCCTTTAGTGAAATAATTTAAACTAAATTTATTAATTGAAAGAAACACATTCTCATCAAAACACTTTTTTTTTTCCCATATTTTTTTACATTAAGTTAAAAATGATCAAAAGTTTTTATTCTAAAGTTTGTTCAGTTTGTATATTTGATGTAATATAGAATAAATAATGTATAATAGTCATAAATAAATTGAATTTTGTATTTATGTTCTTTTCTTAGTTACTATCAGTAAAATACTAAAATAACACTGAGTAAATAAAGAGTGAAATTAAAATCCATTAGTGAGGAATTCCTGTGTATCTTTGGAATATTATATATAAGCTTTTATTTTTTGAAATACTTGTATACAGGATTTTTCAAAATGAATCATCTGATTTCAAATTTCCATATTTTCAAAAAAAGTAAAAGACAAAATATGTAACACATGATTACAAAGGGAAAATATGGATGTTTTATATTGTGAATAATGGATTGTTGGGGTGTGTTTATCATGAAGCTATTTCACAAAAGCTGTTTTAAAAGCTTTTCAGTAGCAGATTTGATAATGGTATCTGTGGAAAAAAACAGCACCCAAAGCTTTTTGAGTGCTGCTATATGGATCTGTAATCACTATTCAACATCAGTTTTTTTACCAAATTAATCCATTTATGGCTCAGAGTATTTGAAAGTAGTATCATCAGTTTGAGAACAGTGAATATTTTTGTAAAGGGAAAATGGGAGGGTGACCAGGCATATCTGTAGAAAAATTTTAAAGAGTGGGACACTTTATTATGAAGCCCAACAAAATCAATTGTTTGCACCAATTGAGAAGCGGGCATTCCCCAGCCTATGGTTTACTGATTGTTAAGGCAAAAATTGTTACCATCCATACAAATTGCAATCCTTGCAAGCACTGAGACTTAATGATAATGAACGGGGATTGAATTTTTTTCTCTGCCTAATGGAGCTATGACAGTGGATAATTTTTGCACCATATTTGTTTTCAGTGATGAGGCCTTTTTTACATACAAGTAGGATGCTGGATCATCGTAATATGCACATATGTAGCTCTGCAAATCTTGTCTAGATTGAACATAAATGGAGCTCGCCAAAGTGAACATTTTTTGTGTGATGTCCATATCCAAGATTACAGACCATTCTTTTTAGTGAAAAAAGTCACTAGCAGATATTTAGTATGTTATTTTTCTCGTCTTTCTCCTAGGCAAAGGAAAATCTTTCCAACTTTGTTTTCTAACTAGATGGAGCATCACACCACTAGGCTACAGAGATTTGTCATTTTCTTAACATGAAGCTACTTTGTTGTTGGATTGGTCACAGTAGATCAGATGACTTTTTTTTTATACTACGCAATTGGTCATTTAGGCAAAATGATCAATCCCATGCGATTTTTTTTCCTTTGGGAGTTTTTGTAAAAGATTAAATGTATATGCAACCATTACCCACAAATTTATGTTATCTTAATGGATTTCTGTGGCTGTACAATCAATTACCACTGACTCTTTACAATGTATTAGGCAGAAATTTACATAACATCTTGACATTATACATGTAACTAAAGGAAGTTATATATGTACCCCTTGTATAAACTTCCCATATTTTACCATAGTATTTATTTATTACTTATCATTCTGTGTCATTTTTTTATGAAAATATAGCATTTTGAAATTAGATTATTCATTCATTTTGAAATAACCCTGTATAATAAACTAATTGAATAATATATTTGTTTAACATTTAAATCACTTTTTCTAGTATATTAATTGTATTAATCGACCAAACTTGAACTGAAGATTGTGTGCAAGTGGGAAGGTTATTGGTGCAAGAACCATATGTGGTTATGTTGCACCAAACAAGATTTAACTGTGGTCTAGACTTGAAAAAAAGACAAAAATTGGTAGACAAGAAGGAGGGTCGAAAATAGAGAAGGATGGCTAGGGTAACTTGAGGGTGCATGACCCATATTTACCAAAGACAGTAAACTCCATAGGAAAGAAAAAGATCACTAGGGTGCCTTGGAGTCAGGATGCCAGTACTTATTTAAATAAGGCAAGTTCTTGAGGTTCCCAAGCTATACGCCCAGACACTAGGTACCCATTATAGTCACCTCTTATGACATGCATGAGCTACAGTAGGACTATTGTATCATACCCGGTCATCATACAGATCTGAACTGAAGAATTTAACAAAGTTTAATGTAATTGACCTCAAATCATGCCTTTGTTTCTTTTAAGATTTTTTGCTGTTTATTGCTAACTTTTAACTAAAAATTTCCTCTAGAACACCCAAAAATGTCATTTTCATACTTGTCTGTATAAATTCCCTTCTTAATTTAAAACATAAAAGGTATTTTTGATTATTTTCATTGAATTTCAATAATGAAAATACACCATGGATTATAATATTCACTTTTCAGTAAATTAACTATAATTATTATTGCTTTGACTAAATATCAGAAAAGATGTGATTTTTAATTGAAAATATAATTAGGCTATTCATTTAAACATAAAATTTATCATAATTTTTAATTATCTGTCAATTACTGACAAGCATTCAAAACATTGTTATAAATCATCTGAATATGGAAATATTGGATTTGTATATCAATCATTCTATGGTGAAAACTTCAATTTAAAATTTTGTTTCTTAATGGAAATGAATGTGTATTAACATAATTGTGTGTTTCTTTGCAATACATTATACTTGTTTATATATAAAACGTAAGTGTTATAAATTTTTCAATATAGAAATTATGTGCTCTGAAAAATATTAATTTTTACTTTTATTCTATTATTGTTTGTGTGATGCAAACAGAACAGGTTGCATGTAAAAAAAATCAGTTTTTTCGTACAGCTGAATATTCAAAAGCTAATGAAATACATTTGGAATATAATATTTCTAAATTTACCAAGAATTTGTATGCATCAATATTATTTTTGTTGTCTAAAGCTTAATACTTGGAAAAGGTCATATATGAATATGTGTGGGTAAAGAATCGTATTTAAGATAATAGAAATCTTGGAGAGGGAGTTCTTTAAGAAAAATGAGTCAAATGCTTAAGTGGTCCTTTTTCAATGAAATAAAAAATTTTACATTAAAGGTAAGTTTTAATCTTTAAAGTCATTGTCTAGCACAATTAATAGATGTGCAAAATAATTTGGTTGTTATCTACTACAGATGAACCTTGCTGTAATGAACCCTGGATATAGTAAACTTTTTCACTGGTTCTAACTGAATTTTTTTTTAATTGATGTTATTTCAAACCTGTGTATAATGAACACTCCTGAGGAAATGAAATTTAATAAATTATATGAATTATGAAATTTAATAAATTATAAAATCACTCCTGAGGAATGAGGTTCTGATTGTGAACTGAAATTTCACACCCCCCCCCACACACACACACCACCTCCCAGCTTTTAAAGTGGCCGCGGTAGACTAGTGGTCATGGTCGCTGTTCTGTAAGTTTTGGCTTGATGCAGGCCAAGCGGTTCTTGGTCCTTTCCGCCGGTGCCAGCATCGAAGCGAAACTTGGACTATTCACGTTAGCTTATGGTCGCTTAGAAACTCCTTTGATTAAGTATGATGTTCTAGAGGCAGGAACGTAAGGGGTCGTGATTGGCGCTCTTAACGAATTGACATTTCGTGTACCATTATTAGCATGTCCATAAATGCCAACTGTTATTGCGTCAATAAATTTTATTGTTTCTAAAATTACAGTCCATTCATTTATACAATTTATTATATCTGAACTATCCTTCTAAACAATTAGTTCGTTGAGCCAGAGGCATCTGCGACTTGGAGAAAAAGCATTTCTGTTTTGAACAGGCGGAAGGGAAGTTTTAAAATCTAAAATCTGCAAACTCTCAAAATAGATATATGCATTTCAAATTGATGGAGTTGTGGAAATAATAATGGAGGAGCTTAAACTAGAGACTCTTTAATTGAATTAAAAGCAAACATCGAGGCTCTTTCTCAAAATTACCAGAAGATGTTGATTTGAAAGATTTGCTCGAAATCACAGAAGAAAAGGAAGATCAATTAGAGATACACTTAAAAATCCTCTTGGGTGGCCGCGGTATCCGAGTGATCATGGTCGCGGACTCGCTGCCTGCGGTTTCTTCGAGTCGGGGATTCGAGCCTTGTGCTACTAAAGACCCGTCGTGTAGGCGGGGCTGATGCACGTTAAATCTGTAGGGCCTGAAGCCCTCCTGTTGGCGTGGTGTGGATGTTAGGAGAGGACTGCCAGCTCAGGTGTGGTCCTCGTCACGTGACCGTGGTTCAAAATTACGAGGTCCTTCGCCAATAGCCTTCGTGTTGCTTCTAGTGCTACGTTAATAAAAACTAAACTAAAAATCCTCTTGTCTAAAATTGAGATAACGTCCCAAAATTAAAAAAAATAATAATGGTACTGTTTCCATCAGATTATCTGAGATACCATTCCCTCAATTTTGGGGGAAGTACGAAGATTCGGAATTTCATAAGCCAGTTTTTAGCGATTATTGATAAAGATATAAGTGACATACATTAAATATTTTTAAAATAACTCTTAAAGGAGAAGGAAATCTATTCTACATGAGAGGATACATTTGATTCGTTGTTCGCCGCATTAGTGCCCAAAAACGAGAGTAAGGGAGCAGTTGCGATGCTCATATAAATAATTTTTTTAAAATATTTATTAATTCGCAATGGTAGCAACGCGAGGGCTATTGGCGACGAACCTCGTAATTTTGAATCACGGTCAAGTGACGAGGACGACACCTGAGATTTGTAATACTAAATTTACTAGTGGAAATAGTGTCCTTTCATATTCTGGTGTAGCCTCTTCCAGGTGTAGAATTTATTGCAAAGAATTTTAAGGCATAGGAGCTTCAATTTACTTAATGCACTTCAAAGCATGACTAATGGTCATAAGTGTAATACAGGATAAGGCAGAAGTAACTACCCGATTTCAAACATAAATAATAAAGCAATGATAAGTATTAATTCAAAATTTTGTTTCACAATTTAAAGCAATATTTACCATTTTGCTCTTCAACATTCACCTTCCCTTCATTTTGAAAATGATATCGTCCAAATGCCGACCTTCAGCCTGCATTTTTTTACACGTCTAGAATCTTGTTGCATTTTTTTTTTTCACAATTAAATCTTGTTTGGCGCAGCGTAGTCACATCTGGCTCTTGCGCCAATAACCTTTACATTCACTCACTCTATGCATTTCTGATGTCTCACTCAGAAGTTCCTCATTATCCTCCTGGTCATTTCTTGTGGTATTGCATTTATTTCTTGGTGGATAGCTAATTTCAGTTCCTTGGTTGTTCTAAGACTCTATTCTCGTTACTTCTCTCTCTCAAATACATCAAGAGAACTTAGTCGCAAAGCGATAGATCTGGGGAACGTGCTGGTCACGAAATGTCACCTCGTTGTGTTTAGTTTAGTTTTTATTAACGTCGCACTAGAAGCAACACGAGAGCTATTGGCGACGAACCACGGTCAAGTGACGAGGACGACACCTGAGCTGGCACCCCCCTCTCTTAACATCCACGCCAACGGGAGGACTTTGGGCCCCGAACAGATTTAACGTGCATCAGCCTCGGCTACACGGCGGGTCTTTAGTGGCATCAAGGCTCGAACCCGCGACCTTGACCACTAGGCTACCGCGGCCCGTCACCTCGTGGTGAGATCAGACGTTCCAAAAAAATTCCTTTCATCAAGTCCATTGATATTCTGGTTTTGAGGACTGTGGCATTATCTTGTTGGAATCACGCAGTCAAATTTCCATGCTCATACAGTTTCGGCTGCAGGAAGTTACGTAACATATCCACTTAACGGGCAGAAGTTACCGTAACTGCTTTGCCATCCTCTTCAAACAAGCATGGGCATATAGCCCCGAAATCCGCAACAGTACACCAAACAATAATTCGATCATTTTTGGGAGACCATTCATGGATTTGTCTTGTTTTGTTTGGATCCTAGTAGCGAAAGTTGTGTTTGTTCATAAATCCCAACGAATGAAAGTTAGTTTCATCACTTGAGAGAAGAATAACGTCACGTGGAACATTTCGCTGAATAGCCTCAGAAGATGCAATGCAGTTAGCTCAATCACGGTCATTGTTCTTGCAGGAGAAAACTTCAAGTCTAACTGTGAAATTCTTTTTATACTCTGATCAAAATCCCTATAGCGGCAGCATGCCTACTGACTGAACGTTGCGGAGATCTGTCTCACTACTTCGACTAGCTGTGTGTCCGTAAGCTACAAGGTCTGCCAGGAGGTTTACTCTTTGAAGCCGAACCAATTCCTCTGAAATTTCGGATCATAACAAAATAGCTTCCTTATCAGTAACTTCAGCATTTCGGTGAAACTCAAAGTGTCGACGAATTAATCGCAGAGAAGTGATGACAGATTCGGCATATTTTCGAAGTACGCCTCTGTCACGAAAGCATGATCCTCACCACTCCACACCATGATAGCTACTAAAATGGTAAAATATCTGCTACTCAGATCCAATTCCCATTTCATAGAGTATATATCTGGTGCAGAAACTCTGTTAGCGGGAAATTGGGGAGCTATTTCTGCCGCACTCCTGTGTATGTTTCAAGGGATTTAAATTACTTTCCTCTTTTAAAAATCGTTATATTCTGCTCATGCAAAACAAAAGATTCGTTCTGGTCAATCATTCAAAAATAAAAGTAGTGATAGTGCTAATAATCATTGCATTTGTAGAAGTACTAAAAGGCGTTATATTTTTGTTACTTGCAACAAATCGCATGTAAAAAGGGGTGATCTGAAATCCCATTCTTTGTAATATTTATGGAAAACTTTACAACGAATGTAAGATCCAGATAATTGGAAACTAAAGAGCGGTAGTGGATAGGTTCAAAGTTTCTAACGAAAGACCGTGTAAATTTTTCTATTGTACTGGAGTTTTAAAGTGAATTATTCAACATTTTAATTCAATGGAACTTTTTTTTTTTTTTTTTTTTTTCTGTTATTTATGAACTTTAAAAACTCAGTGAAAGAAATTGACTCTAAATATCTCATGTGGCCCCGGTATCCTAGTGGTTACGGCAACGAACTCGAGGCCGGTGTTTTCCATCGAGTCGTAGGTTCGAGCCCTGATGCCACTAAAGACCCGCCATGTAGCCGGAACTGATGCATGTTAAACTGTCGAGATCCAAAGTCCTTCCATTGGCCTGGTGTAGAAATTAGGAGGGGAGCCAGCTCAGGTATCGTCCTCGTCACTTGATCGAAATTCAAAATTATGAGGTCCGTCGCCAATAGCCTTTGTGTTGCTTCTAGTGCGACGTTAATAAAACCAAACTTAAATTTCTCTTTTTTTTTCATGGTTACTCTTGCAAAAAAGTATCATTTTTAAGATTAATATTTAACTTTCGTAATTTACATTTAACTTAAGGCATTAGTTTATTTTGCATTGTAATTTAAGAATTTGTTAATATTTTTGAGTGATTTGAATTTTCTCCTTTATTATTTTTACAGCAAAGTGTCCTTTTTAATATTAATATTTACCTTTTTTTTATTTTAGGTTTTAAGTAATACTCTGATTTGTTTCATATTGTATGTAATTAAACTTTTATTAATATTTCGAATTCGGTTAATTGATATCTAAGCAATTAAATGTAATATGTGTACTGTATTAGAATTAAGGATTGTGAACGCTTCAGAGTTCAGGATAACTTTTTATATGTTCCTTAAAATATTATTGATTGATAATTATACTAAAAATATGATTTAATGTTAACATACAACTAAGGTGTAATTTTAAATTTATCTTTAAATGCATTTTAAATTGAAGAAATGTACTTTTATTAAGTGTTTATATGCTTGAAATATTATTACTAATTCAATGTCGGTCGGGATATTCGGTACGTTTTGGCTTGGCGCAATTCTGCGCTTTGTACATGCCAAGCGATTCTCATTTCTTCCTGCCGGTGTCATTATCGAAATGAAATTTGGACTAATGACGTGAGCACGCATGGTCACTGTTTATGAACTGCAATGAGTGGATTAATTTTAATTTACTAGCGGCAGGAATGTATGGTCGTGGTTGAATCGACATTATTTCATGTACTATTATTGGCATACACATTGATTCCAATTGTTATTGCATCAATTAATTTCATTATTGTTTCAAAAATTACTGTTCATTCATTTACACAATTTATTATATCTCAGCTATCCTCTCAAACAGTCGGGGTAAGCGTTGTTTTCGTCTTGTCGTGGGCTCAAGTCCCGATGCCACTAAAGACCCGCCGTGTAGCGGCACGGATGCACGTTAAATCTGATCGAGGTTCCAAGTCCTCTTTTTAGCGTGGTGCAGAAGTTTAGATAGGGAGGTGCCAGCTCAGTTAACCGAGGTTTTGCTTCTCTGTGTGTTAAGTTAATAAACAATCACGTGCAGATTTTCAAAGCTTATTTTACGCATATGTACTAAGATCCCTCTAAAGATAGTATACCTAAACTTCCGTCTTATTTGTCATCATTCTCTCCCCCGTTTCTACGAGTCGTTCATTGGTCCATTACTAAGGTGATAATTTTTTTTTTATAAGAAAAAGTCCAATATGAGTAAATGAAACATTTTATTGATTCATACAAAAATGCATTGATTATACTTACATCTTTTTTAATTTTTTCATTAAACGAGTATTTTCCCATTGAATGAATACTTTTTGTCAATATATTGAAAATTTCGTAGCAAGAAATATCTTTCATATTGAATTTTACGGTAAGTGTTGCAGCTAGAGTATCAACATTGAATTTGATTTCTCAAAAATCATTACTAAAACTTTTTCAACTGCTGCAGTAGTCCCCGTGTATCATACCGTGTTAGCACAACCTAAATCCAACAAGAATAGCTAAATTTTCATATGGAATGTGTTCATTTTTTAAATGGTTAAATATTTCCACTCATCTTTTATCAATTTCAACCTTTTGATTTTCTTATTGCTCTAATTTATCTTCTAATTTTTTTTTTTTTTTTTCAAACAGACAATTGTCGTCGATTTTAATATCAGGCATTTATTTCGATAATAACTCAACACAATCATGAATATCTGCCCAATTTACTTACGATGAAGTCAAAAACACCATTGAAAACTGCTATTTCCTGGGATATTTGTTTCAGATCATTCTCCGACGTATTGGAAACTTATTTGGTAAAATTTCTACACATCTTTGGCACATGGAAATTTAGCATCGAAAAACTTTTTCAATAAATTATCTGTACAATCCATACTACTAAAATTTTGATTGTGAAATACAGTATAAAATGCAAATGTTCTCTCCATTATAGTTAACTGTTTTTCACCTTCAGAGTAATTAGGAGTTTAAAAATAAAACTTGTTACTTTACTATTAGAAGCTGGTGCATCTAATGATTGTTTATGTTTGTTGGTGTTCAAGTGTTTCGTTATAGCTGTTCTGCCTCCAATTGCAATATAAAATTCTCCTCTGAAAATATTGCAGAAAACAATGGTGTCTCTCTTTGATATAAGGAATGGAAATTTCTTTTTCAATTGATCGTTGAAATGGCATTTCCTCTTTCGTGATTTTCCCACGTCTTAAATTAAATTAAAAATAAAATATAGTGCAACACGAACGATGCAAGTACATTATAAATAAATAAAATTAGTAATTAAAACTGGAACTTTAATGTAACAAAAGTGATGAAACTTTACTAAATCTATATTTGAATTATTTTATACTTGTGTAGAAAAACAGGGTAGTACAAACTTGAATTAATGAATAAATAAAACGTGAATTGTACCAATCTGCGTAGAATATTCACTGAGAAAATAAAATCGTATTTTCGTTAGAAGTAAACACAAAGCATAATATAGAGGCAATGGTGGGAGACATGTGAAGCTCTCCTATGCCCTGGACATGCGTTTCAAAATCCCCTTTCCGAACTGTACCGTCTCATGATGCGTAACAGTTCGACGTGGCATCCCTGTATACAGAGATTATAAGGTTAATTTTCAATATCAAAAAGGAGGACACTTCGAGGCAGGACAGAACCTACAAAAGAAGGAATGTTCTCCCTAAAGAAGGACTATTGATCCTCTTACCATTACCTCACAAATAATATTCATCTTCCCTACTCTTTACCGTTTCTAAAAACTCACTATTCCACTACATAGATCCCACTTTTCAAAACACCCCTCGAAAAAGTCAGAGCATTGGAACAGACTATAAAGGCGTCCTCTGATAACTATCTTCTCTTCTACTTTTTTTTTTATTATTTTTAATCTTCAAGGGCTCTTTACATATCCTTGTAACCTCTTAGGAAAATGCATTTTGCCATCTCACGTGAAAACAAATTGGCAAAAATGATGAATTCTGTAAAGAGGAAAGTATTTTCTATATTGAGGATAAAATTAAAAAAATAATCAAACGTGTTAAACATAAGAGTCAATCAATCAGCAATATTCAAGTAATTATCCTTATCAAAATCAGCAGTTTCCAACCTGTGGAAAAATAGAAAGGTAGTGATCTTTAATTACGAAAAAAATTTGACTGAATATAAGCTACGTCGAGCTGAAAAAGTGGATATGGAGAAAGCTCTTGGAAAATGGTTCAGCGGAATATACGAGTATTGTTACAAAAAATTATCCAATCTATGAGTATATGTAAATGAAATGAGAGTCCAACGCGGAGGATAATGGCAAATGACACTTTATTGTCAAATATTCAGGACAGGGTGACATTCAGGTAGCAACACTTGGACAGAATAACATGAAACACAGCACTTGTACAAATTAGCGACACAGGTACGGAAACAAAAATAGCAGTTGTGAGGTATATCAGTAATGTTCAACTCACCAGTCTACTAGTTAGGACTACGGACAAATCTCCACTGTACTACTCTGCTCTTTCAGGCAGTCTCCGACAGTTCCCGTCAAATTACAGGATTCTCGGCAGATTTATTCCGCTACTCTACCAATAACTCCTCGGCAAATCCACTCGACCAACTCCATTGGATTTCTCGATCGATTCCCTAAAAGCAGATAGCTCTGTCGGAGGCTCTCAGCGTATTAAAAAATGTTCCGGCTTGGTGTGATGTCACACTGAAAATTCAGGAAAATTCCATAACTTTCCTCCCACTCGATATATCACCTGCTTTCCAGCATTTTCCAGAATCGTCGCTTTGTTGCCAAATCCGTTGCTAAGGATAAGGGGTCATTGCTTAAGCTTTTCTTGTCTGCCTGATAAAATCTCTGTAGATGTGATTTTTCTTTAATATGAGTTACGTTGCTGGGAAGCGTCGTCGCAGGTTCGTAACATTATTTACACAGATGGAAGTAAATAACCAAAAGAATAATATAATAAAGATAAGCATGAAATTTAAAAAAAACACACATTCAAATTTAATTCAAAAGTATGGAAAATTAAAATAAAGGCAAAATATATTTTGTTAACAGAACTTCAAAAAAGTTTTTAAGTTAAAAAAAAATACAAATACTGTTGAGAACACGACACAGTACAAGCTATAGAATCATTGTAAAATCAATGATCACTTAGAAATTTTTTTAAGAAACCAACATGACTACCAACTGTACTCATTCAGTATGAAAATTAAAACTAAAGATAAACAAGCAAGTAATTAAATCAATAAATAATATGATGGCCCCCAAAAGTAAAGAGCAAAATCATTATTGAAGTAAAGTGAACAGGGAAATCAAAAAATTGGGAAAATGTGAAATTGTTGAATAAACCTGAAAAACATATTAAGGTTCTTTTCTATGCGCTGGGTACCAGACACAAAACGTTGGTACAGTTGTAGCCAAGCCTAAATGTTGACGTGGAAAGAATATTTGTCCTTATAAATGAATGAGTGACTTTTGAGTTCAATGGCACAAGAAACCAAATTTGGCTATTTGATGTGTTTTTTTCTTTCTTGGTTTTTATCTGGTACCCAGCTAACAGAAATGTACCCATATCAAAACTGAAATAGACTTCATATTATATTGTAGGATTTTCCTACTATTACGGGCCCAACTGTACCCATTCAATATATGGGTTAAATCCTATTTTAGCGTGTTGCTTGGTGGCGAAAAGTTTTTGGCAATAAATCACCCAAATTGGTAATCTTTCTTTTGGTAAGAAAGCAATACATGCCGGAACACGATCCGGCATGTATTGCAGCAGTAGGAGGTCCGGCACTGAGTTAATTAGGCGTCGTATGTTATCCTGAGGAAGATGGGCCCACAAATCTTCCACAACCACCTCCAAATCCTGTACAAAGTAGCACGTTGGCATCTGACGTTTTAACTGGTACCCAAATGCTCTATAGGGGACAAGTCTGGGGAGTGGGCCAGCCATGGAAGAGTCAAAACATGATGTAGAATGTCTTGAGCTACTTGAGCTGTATTGCTTTGCTGAAATATTGCCCCTAGAAGACCATTAAGGAAAGATCCCTTAAGGGGTTGATGAATATTATCAACATAACGTTGGCCCGTTTTAGCTTCGCTTACCACAATTAGAGTGGTTCGTCAATAATAAGTTATGCCCACCCCGACCAATGCGCCTGCTGTGTTGACAGTGTGCGTAGAATTTTATAGTTCACTAGTGCGCCTCTACACCCCTACGCGATTATTATTTTCCCCCAGAACGAACTGAGATTCATCACTAAACACCCCGTTTTCCCTATCTGTAGCATTACCATGTCACTCTGGCTAGATACCATTATAGCTGGAGTCACCGATGTTCTTTAGCTTAAGGCAATACATGAAAAGAGAGCTTTGATTGCAGATTCGCGTTCGCAAGGCCTCTGGAAATAGGTTGTGGAACAATTGGCAGTCCTGCATCTTATTGTATCGGGGAACGAGTCACTGTGAAATCCACTAACGCTTCAGCACAATCCCGCGATCCTTTCTCCTCCTCGTCTTCCTGGTCGCTCCTGACTCAGTTCTTCTCACGTGGGTACCATGTTCATTGCTCCCAACATGTTCTGGATCCACATTCCGAACGATCAAACCTGGTGAGCAATACGGCTCGTCGGCCAGCCTGTGGTTTCCATGCCGATGATCAGGCTCTTCTCAAAATCGTTTAACTGTGCGAAATGTCTTCTCACACGTCTACTTGGGATTCTTCGTTTACTGAAGTCTTCCTAGAGTGGGAATGTTATCATAGAGTTTATGAATCTGGTTTACATAGGACACACTTTCTGATTGTAGAGCCATTGAAGCGTGTGCAGTCTTGTGCATTGTCACCAAACTTGGATCATTTTCATATCGGACAACTGCTTTGCAAAGTTTCGCTATTAGACCTCTCTTCCTTTTTCATACGCTATTTTGTAATTTGGATTGAGTGTGTTTTAAATTACTTTTTATAAAATTAAAAGCCTATTCATTTAACAAAAAGTCTATTCACATAGATATTGGAGCAGGTTGAACTGAACACAAGATAGATATCTGAATACAGCGATTTATTAACAGACTCAGAACGGCTACGCTTGGCTAATAACCAGAAAATCTACGGTTATATATATTACATCAGAATATTTCAGAGCACCTTTCTGGTAACGTAAAGAATATTCTGGAACGTTTGACAAATTATAACTGAAAACAATTAAGCTTTAACGGGAATTTTCATGTTGTTAGCACTGGGTTTTGATAACGGGAGTTTCAGTTCTGTAGACAAGTGTTTTATCTCTGCGCATGTTTTGTGGCATTGCTCTCCCCTTGAAAACTAGTGTCTCGCGGTTTAGGAATTCTGAGGTAAGACTCTGGTTCGCGAACGCGTCTTGAGTTCTGAATAGATTTGACAGAAAGGCGACTTTAATCGGCGGCTGGATACATTCCCTCTTGGACTAAGCTCTTCAAAAGCAGTATAATCATTTTAGAAACTGGATACGTGCTATGGGACCATTGTAGTTGTTCATTCAAAGAACATTATCACATCTAATGTCCATCGGCATCTCGATCTGGGATCAAAGTCTTGAACTTGATATGTTTCGTCAGATAGTCGGAGGAGGACTTGATAAGGACCGTAGTATCTTCTATGCAGCTTCTCCGAACTATTAGAACTGTGTGAAAATCCATGCAAGACTTTCATGCGTATAGAAGGTGTTTGGAGTCATACTGCCTTCGGACCTTTTCTTGTGCTTCCAAGGTTCGTAATCTCATCAGCTGTCAAGATTATTCGACTCTCGATAATAATCTAGTAGTGTAGTTACCTTTAGTTTCTTCAGTGCGAATCGGGAACATAGTATCGACTGTCGTCTCAGCTTCATGCCCATGCATAAGATACGAGTAAAATAGCTTGAACCCGGTTGTGTCTTGCTTGGCGGAGTTGTATGCAAAAGTAATATTTCATTCCATCTTTCTACTCGAATTCGATGTATCTATACAGCATGTCTGTTAATGTCTTATTAAATTGCTCCATTAGCCCTTTAGTTTAAAAATGGGAATCGTCATTCGAAGGGTAATATTACAGAGGTAATCAAATTCCGCAACTAGTTTCAATTTAAACACTTCAGCAATAAGTAAATATGGCATAGCGGCTTAAGTAATCTGTACAGACAATGATCCATTCATGTTCCCTCGGAGACTTTGAAAATCGTTCGAACAAGTATATCCCGATTCAATGCATTGGTGCAATTGCAGGAGGGATAGATACTAGATGAGCTGCCAGCTGAAGCGGATTTCTTCATTGGCATTCACGGCAGTACGTATTATATCGTTTAATAGTGCGATAGATGCCCGGCCTATAGACTCGTTTCTTCACTCTGTCGTATGCTCAGACAAATCCTAAGTAGCCTGCTGTAGGTGCGTCATGAAAATGTTAGATCTTTTGAACAACCTTTGCATTGATGTCTCGGAATAACCGGTAACCATGTCTTTCCATCTAGATCAAATTATTTTTGCATTAATTCCATCAATTAATTCATAAGTAATTATTATCAGTTCCGATTTTTCTGCTGAAGAAATAATTTTTTCGAGTTCTAAGTCCTTCCTCTGTACTGCCGCTAAGTCCGAGAAAGAATCAAGGAAGTTAACTTCTTCAGAGGTGCCAATGCTATCTTCCAACGAATTTCGAGAAAGGTTGTCAACGTCGTTTTGCTTCTTACCACTCTTATATACAACGGACATGTTATATAGCCTTGAAGACGCAAAACCCATCTTGTTAATCTTTCCGTTGGGTCTTTAAAACTAATTAACCAGTACAGAGAATGATAGTCTGTCACAATATTAAATCCCTTCCCAAAAAGGTACAACCGGAACATGTGCACTGCCTATACGATATCAAGACACAAGACATTCCCTTTCAATTATGGAATTAGTTTCTCTCAGCTTTTGAAAGTGCCAGTGAGGTATATGCAATCACTTTCTGTTGTAATTGTAAAAGAACTGTGCCGATTCCGTAACCACTAGCATCTGTAAATGGTGAAGTAAGAACCTACTCGCCGGAACAGTTCTAAAATAGGATCAGAAGTAGTGCTTGTTGAGAATCCCTTTTCAGCAACTCCTGGATGCTTGAGCCTAATAGCAAAACTTTTTGATGGAATGGCTGGATGATTCACAACACAACTTTCCAATTCCATAGGCTAATTATTTACAAGTCTTCATATTCACGCAATAAAAACCTTTGTGGACTGTATAAAACTTTAATAGTTCACTAGACATCTAGCTCATGGTGTTTTCACAGATGGGTTTTCCCATTTTACATACAAACACGGTGAGAGCTTACCGCTCTCCACAATGTTTACACTTGGAATTAACAGTTAAATTATTTTTGTATAAGTGGCGTGGTGATTGCACATGTAGGCGTTAACAACAGTGGTAATAAGAAAAGAGTCCCAAAAGGTTTATGACGTCATGTAAATTCTTTGGGGTTGGAAAAAAGCTAACAGCTTTTATCTAGTCCAGGTGAGGCCAAACACCATCTTCTGAAACAAGATGGTCAAAATTTTGATTTCTCATGTGGCAAAGAAACATTTTTAGTAACTGAAAAAGAGCTCAACCTTTAGGATGTAACTCAGAACTGTATTTAACCTTTCAAGATGTTCCTCAAAGGTTTCGGAAAACACCACAATGTATCTAGGTAACAGAGACACATTGTCCATTTTAAGTGATGTAGTAGCTTGTCCATATTTCTTTTAAATTTTGTGGGGACAAAGGCATGATTTTAAACTGGTACAATCTTTCTGGGGTGATAAATGCTGTCGTTTCACAATCAGCAGTATCTACCTTGTGACATTGGGCTATTCGCGGTTTCTCTTCACTAACCTTGGGGACTTTCAATTGAGATTGATTGCTTTCGCTTAACAACCTTTGCCCAACCAAAAATGAAACGTGATGAAGAATGTAATATGCAAAGCAGTTAGGAATGAAGTGAAGCGGTTAAATTAAGAAGTATATAAACTCCATCTGAAGGAGTAGAGAAGGAGAGGAGAAGGAGGATCAGAGAGGCGTTGTAACGAGAGGAGGTGGAATCTAAATACTATAAGTATTGAAAGGCTGATTTAAAGATTAGAGTTGAGGTCCGAGTGTAAACCATTCGGATTGAGAATTGTTCTAGTGTTTTCAGCAGTTGTTCCTGATTCAGACTTGCTGTTGGTAAGAAGCTGTTAGATTATTATTGGTGGGTTGAATTAAAGTGTTAATAAACTTAACCGGGAGAGCTATATTATTATTGTCTTAGTGGATATATATTAATAAATGTTGAAAGCTGTTTTGGTGGTTCTGTAATTATTGGTGTCGTATTGTTTAATATTAGATATTAGTGATGGCACAAGATAACACCCGGGGTAACCGGGTGTTACAACCTCAATTTGCCAGGAATAGTTTCTGAGGTTTTGGAAATAATTAACATGGATACCACCTAGTTTCCTCTAAGTGAGAGCGCACGGATTCATGGGTAATATTTCCGAGGGCATTTAGATTTCGACCGAGTAAGGCGAGTTTTTCCTTGTTTTGATGTAATTTCTCTTGACCGCTAAAACGGGTTAGCTAATATCTGGGCAGTTTAGAAGCCCTTGTATATTTTGTAAATATTTGTTTAATTATTGTTTCCTTACCGGAAGTCTATGGTCGAGAAAAATGTAGCATCCTTTAAACAGCCTAGTATATCATCTATACGTGGTAGATGGTACACATCATTTTTAGTGATGTGATTGAGACAATAGTAATCCATGCAGAAATGCTAAAACTTCCATCTTTCTTCTTAAATGGTAAAAATGTGAAACACTGCTCTATAAAAATCAAACCTAAATAAATATGCCTAAAAACAAATTTGAAAAAATTCAGTATTAATAAGTTAAATAAAAATTTTGAGTATTCTTATTCAACTATCAAGTCTAAAAATCAAGTAATCTTAAAATACAACAAAAATATTTTTCAAAACTACATATTCTATAATTGGCAAGGTTAAAAACCATAAAAAGCACAAGTATATAAATGCTATACTAACAGAAGTGAAACTCCTTTAAGAACAAAAGCACTTTCACTGATATGCAAACAAATAATTATAGAGCTTTGTTTACTTTTTATTAACGTAGCACCAGAAGAAACACGAGGGCTATTGGCGAATTTTGAACCTCGTATTTTTATCCGTACTTTTGAACCTCTGTCAAGTGACGAGGACAACAACTGAGTTGGCACCTCCTCTCCTAACTTTTACACCACTCCAACAGGAGGACTTTGGTTCCAACAGATTTAATGTGCGTCATCGAGTGAGTGAAAGAGCTTTATTAAGAGATCAGCAGTTAAAATGTGATACGTTAAAAGATGTATGGAAACAATTTACTTTGAAAAAAGGGAATTTTTATTTGAGGGATGATCTACTATTCCACGACGATAGAGTAATTGGGGAAAAGGTGGCTCAACTGGTTTTGCCAAAAATTAGAAGATCTCAAGTATTAAAATTGGCTCACGAATCTGTTTTTGGAAGTCAAATGGGATTCAAAAAGACCAATTAAAGAATTCTTTTTATCTTCTGGTGGCCTGATTTAAAGAATGACATTTTAGAATATTGCAAATCTTGCAATAATTGTCAATTTAGAAGCCAAGAGAAAGTTACGGACAAAATACCTATAACCCCTGTTCTTAGGCCAAATTTACCTTTCGAGGTCGTGAATGTTGATATAATTGGTAAGATTAACCCACCGTTGGCCAGAAAACACAAATACTGTCTTGTCATGGTAGACCAGCATTCCATATGGCTGAAAGCGAATCCTCTTCGATCGTTGTCTGCCAAAGCTATATGCGACGCGCTAATGGAGATATTTATGAGGACAGCAATTCCAAATGTCATTGCCAGAGACGAGGGCACCAATTTCACTTCAAAGTTAACCCAAGAATTCATGAAGCGCTTAGGCTTTCCCCCCCCCCCCATTTTTCAGTTCCTGGATATGCAGCGTCGAATGGACTCAAGGAGAGGTACAACAAAGTACTAAAAATTCATTGCACCCCGTTATTGGGGCTGATCCTAGGAATTGGGACAAACATATCCCGTACTAGCTTTTCGCAAGCACAGAAAAGCTCCAAACGGCACAACGAGAGTGTCATCTCTAAAATTGACTTATTGATATTTCTTTGGATTTCTTTATTTGTACTTTTTCACGTGTTAGTACCATTCTTTTGCATTTAGAATATCTTATTAATCTGAATCATTTTGAAATCATGAAGTTTATATTAATTAATATTTTATAATGTGTATGATTTTTGATAATGTGTAATAGTGTTCGCGTTTAAGTCTTGCTTCTTACAACGTTTTTATTACTTACTTAGTGTCTGTCTGTCTGTGTGTTGTATCAGTGTGTCATCAAATTTTCGATCGTTGATTTAACCAACTTCCCCTCAAGCTAGAGCTCTGAAATTTTGGGAATCTCTCTTACTGGCCTAACAATGCAACATTTAGACATTTGCGACAAGTTTTAACTAATATTTCAATTTTTTTTAAAAAAAAAATTAACCTGAAAAATAAATTTGAGGCTTAATAAAAATTCAGAATTGAAAATATCTTTAAACTCACCAAATATGGCACGGATTGAGTGGCCAATTATTTTATGACAATATAGGTTAAGGATATTAACGAAAATGAAAAGGAGATTTTATAATTACTTGATAAGTACGAAAATGATATAAAAATACAATGAGTACGAAAATTATAATAAATTGCTGAGTACGAAAATGCCACCATATAAAAACGTTGTTTTTAAAAATGTTGTTAATGACTGTGAACTAATTTTGCTTTGTATGAATATTTTAAATGGTAATTTTATGAGTTTCAGCTGCTGAGTTAAATTTGTAAACAAATGTAACGACAGAGTTTGGTAGGGAGATGTAGTGTTCCCATTCCCTCTAAGCAATGATTCAGAAGCATCTGCTATGCGGTTCTGGCAGTACCGCCCGCGAGGAGGGAGAATGAGATTTGTGTGATGGGAGTTGAAGGTTTTCGTAGCATAGGAGCAGTTAAGTAAGTCTCCCTGGGAGTACTACAAACCTATTTTAATCTTCAATAAATGTTTTTTAAGTTTTTAAAAGTCAACTCATTTCATTGCATCTTTGAGCCACACCCAAATATTACAGACGGTTTCGCCATTTGTAATATGAGCTACATTTATAATTTTATGACTTTTATTAATTTCACGTGAAACATGCACACACATGAACAAAATTTTATTCTGTAGTAAAGAGGGGAAGAAAATGTGTTGTATAACTAAAAAGCCGTCATTTTGACGGCAGTATGGAAAGCTAGTTGAAATCGATAATGCAAATCACAAATTTTAGTTTAGTTTTATTACCGTCGCACTAGAAACAACACGAGGGCTATTGACGACGAACCTCGTAATTTTGAACCTCGGTCAAGTGAAAAGGACGACACCTGAGCTGGCACCCCATCTATGTAAATCATAAAACCATAATAAAAACGTAATATGAAATAAATATTTGGTTATGTAAAAAGTTATCATTATAACTAACAGAAATACTCTTACACTCTTCCGAACACTTTCCCCCCTTCCAAACAACTTATGCTTTCATTTGAAATGCTAAGCAGAATTTTCAAGTGGAACACCTACAAAATAATACTGGAATGTACTGAAACAGAAGCTCGAAGTAACTCCAAAATAAAAGCTGGTCGATGTTAATGGAAGAGTTAGATGCCTTTTTAGCTCTTTGGTAAGCCCGAGGAGTATACTGCGTCAAAGGGGGAAAAAAATCTCTGTCAGTAATTTATAGTAGAGGCTACTTTTTAAAACGTTTTTCTGAATTTCACTTGGTGCGTGTGTGTGTGTCATCAAATTTTCGATCGTTAATTTAACCAACTTCCCATCAAGCTAGAAATCTGAAACCTTGGGAATCGTTCTCACTAGCCTAACAATACGATATTTGGACATTTGCGACAAGTTTTAGCTAGTATTTTCTTCAATAATGCAGTTTATCCCAACCACTTGGCGCGATTTCAAAAATTGGCATCAAACTTGGCGATTTTTTTGTTTGGCTGAACGTTAAGTCCGTAAAACGGACCAGGGTAGCCACATTTGGCAAAATACTGCCAAATAATTCTTGTCGCCAAGAGTGATTGGGTTAAACTGCATTCCAACCATTTAATTTACAGAATTAATTAATTAATTTTAGTTACTTTTAACGTTTTTATGTATTTCACTTGGTTCGTGTTTCTGTGTGTGTGTGTCATCAAATTTTCTATCGTTAAATTAACCAACTTCCCATCAAGCTAGAGTTCTGAAATTTCGGGAACCGTTCTTACTTGCCTAACAATGCAATATTTAGATATTTGCGACCAGTTTTAACTAATATTTCAATAATCTTTCTTAATAAATTTTGCCACTATATAAAAACGTTGTTTTTAAAAACGTTGGTTTTTATCTCGAATTATTTACAACGTTTTTCTGAATTTCACTTGGTGTGTGTGTCATCAAATTTTCGATCGTTAATTTAACCAACTTCCCATCAAGCTAGAACTTTGAAATTTTGGGAATCGTTCGTACTCGCCTAACAATGCAATATTTAGACGTTTGCGATAAGTTTTAATTAATATTTTCTTTAATAATGCAGTTTAGCCCAATCACTTGGCGCGATTTCAAAAATTTGCTCCAAACTTGGCTGGTTTTTATTTATTATTATTATTATTTTATTTTTTGTTTAACTTAAGTCCGTAAAACGGAACAGGGTAGCCACATTTAGCAAAATATCGCTAAGTAATTCTTGTCGCCAAGGGTGGTTGGGTAAAAATGCATTCCATTCATTTAATTTACCGGATGAATTAATTAATTTTAGTTAGTTTTAACGTTTTTATGTATTTCACTTGGTGTGTATCTGTCTGTGTGTGTATCACTGTGTCATCAAGTTTTCTATCGTTAATTTAACCAACTTCCCAGCAAGCTAGAGCTCTGAAATTTTGGGAACTGTTCTTACTTGCCTAACAATGCAATATTTAGATATTTGCATCCAGTTTTAACTAATATTTCAATAATTTTTTTAATAAACTTTGCCGCCATATAAAAACGTTGGTTTTTAATTCGAATTATTCTTGATACTGTGCCATAGGATAGGCTCAAGGAAATATTGAGGTTGATGAGATTTTCTATCAAATCTCACAGATTACAAAATAAGTTTGTTCTAATACTTCTGTTTGGGATCGATTCGTTGAAAACTCGATTTCTGGCTACTAACCTAAAGAAAATATTATTAGTTTAGTTTTTATTAACGTCGCACTAGAAGCAACACCAGGGCTATTGGCGACGGACCTCGTAATTTTGAACCACGGTCAAGTGACGAGGACGACACCTGAGCTGGCACCCCCCTCTCCTAACATCCACACCACGCCAACGGGAGGACTTTGGGCCCCGAACAGATTTAACGTGCATCAGCCCCGGCTACACGGCGGGTCTTTGGTGGCCAAGGATCGAACCCGCGACTGAACGAAAACCGCCAGCCGCTATCCACGACCTTGACCACTAGGCTACCGCGGCCCCAAAGAAAATATTATAGTAGATGAGCAATTTTTTCCTGTCTGAAACTAGATACCCATTCTTACAATACATTCCAAGTAAGCCTGATAAATTTGGTATTAAATTTTGGATTGTCGCAAATATAGAGTCAAAATACATGCTAAATGCTATTCCATATTTAGGAAAAAATAATACTAGTCCGGACAACTTAACACTTTCAGACTATGTCGTTTTACGTGAGAGAGAACAATTCTTGAGTAACGGCAAAAATGTTACCACTAATAATATTTTTACTTCCTTTACTCTTGCTGAGAATTTGAAGCCCAAATTTTTTAGCATTGTCGCACAATGAAGCAATAAAAACGGGGAAATCCAGACGCCTTAAAATATCCCACTTTATTCTACATCATGTTATAAATACAATGATTCCATCTTGACTGTGTAACAATGTTAGAACAAGAATGTTTTACTACTAAGCACTCTACACAAAACTGTTAGCATAATAGATATTGAAAAGAAAGTGTTCGAAATTGTGCCATTTTATAATTCTACAAAGTATGGAGTAGACATTCTTGATCAAAGGGCACGTAACTATTCAGCAAAAGCAGGAAGTCGTTGATGTCCAAGCACGTTTTTTACAATATTTTGGATATAGATTCAATAAACACATGGGTTGGATATAAAGAAGCTACAGGAAGGAAAATACCTAGAAGAGATTTTTTTTTTTGCTTTAACTTTTTGAAGAACTTCGACAAAATCATGAAATAATCAATGTCACCCCACGCATTGTTTCTCAAATTTCTGGTCAGATATGGAACTCAAAAAATTGCACCCAATGCCTAGTTGGGATGTGTAATAAAAATAGGACTGCACATACATGTTGCAAATGTATTGTAGCTGTGAAAAGTATGATTTGTGTTGAATGCAAGAGGTAATTATGAAATCTCGCTCACTTAGCTATTTACTAGAAATAAACAAAACGGTCATTGTATTCTTTATATTATTTGTTCAATTATAATATTCCACATTTCAAAGTGCTTTTTATTTACTGCCATGCTTGATTTTTGAAAAGTTTAATTAAGTAAGATTTTGTTTTAGACGTAATTTATTTTTTACTTCAATATATTTTAATACTATATTAAATACTCAAAAATAAATTCAATAAACTATAAAAAAAAATAATTCTTCTTTTGAAATTTTTATTTAAAAATGCGTTTTAATATATTTTCTTTTGATTTTATTTCTACCCCTCATTTTGACGGTCCTCCGTCTTTTTAGCAAGAGGAAAATTCCCATTTTTCTAGTGTTAATGACAATATTTTCAGTAGCTTTACTAATATAAATAACTTGTAAAGAAACTTGTTGTCCACACGTGTATATATTATTTTGAATATCAGAGAATGTAAAGGTTATTGGCACAAGAGCCAAATGTGACTATGCTACACCAAACAAGATTTAACTGTGGTCTAGACGTGAAAAAAATGGAAAAAAGACAATTGGTTGACAAGGGGGGTCGAAAATAGAGGATTGCTAGGGTATCCTGACTTTGAATATCAGACTTGTCATGCCTAATAAGTATGTTATAGTTTAGATGTATCGGCATATTAATAATTCAGCTTTTTAGCTCGTGTAAAATTTAGTTTTCAATTATCCAAATTAATAAGATCATATTTTAAAATTATACGATTAGTTCAGTTACAGTTATGTTGTGCTGTGACGAGTTTTGAGAGGACCACTTTCTTATTACACAAATACCATGACAACTCAGAGACTTTTCGATAGCTGCCCTTTATTTTGCAACATGGTCTCAAACTTGTGATTTTTCGCCAGGTTTTATTTTAAGTATTATTTTCATTTGAATGTTTACCATAATGTTACACAATTTTAAAAATTCATTAATTTTGAAAAATATGAGAGCTAGCATTTTAAAACAAAAATAAATACAAATGAAAAACATTTTCAACTCCTTACATTTGATAGGCACATTGGTCAGCTATTTTTCAACATAATCTCCATATAAATTCACTTACATAACTGTACATCAGCTTGTTTATTCCATTCTCCTAGAATATTACAGCTTGAGATTTCAACAATGTATGGACACATGCATGCAGTTCCTCATTAGTGGAAGTGTTGTTGGTACCCATGGATTTCGATATCTGTTTGGCACAAAACTTGTGATAGATAACCTAGTTCTGGCAACAACAAAGTTCATGAAATTTAAGGAAACTGTAGTGAGAGTTCCAAAATTGTGAAGCAATGGTTTTCACAAATATTTTCTTTGATTTTCTCCTCAAGTTCAGCATTAACAATGCTCAGGCCAGCCACTTCGCACTTTCTCCTGAATATAAGTGCAGCCATGTTTAAACACGATACAATATTGTCTTACTCAAGCTTCATTAATTACATCATTTCCAGACAGCATTCAAAGTTCCTAATAAATTTTAATTGGTTAGAAGTCTATTTGCAAACAAAAACCTAATTATTGTTTGCAATTGTGGTGAGATTTTCTATTGTAGCATACATTTTAAACATTCACAAAGCAGACGCAACATGCGCTGCAAATAATCATAACCAATACGTATTGATTTAGTAGAACCTTCAACATCAAGATGGGGACACTAGCACCCTCTATAGCCCAGCAGTGTGGTAAAATGTTGATAACCCTCATGTATATGTGTGTATATATGTATGTAATGACTAAACTTTAGCATATAATAATCTCCCATAAAACAAATTTAATTTCCTTATTTCTCCCATAGCTATAAATAATCCCTCTGGACTGGTAGACATCAGGGAATTTCCCTCAGAATACCTTTATCTTGTACCACATGACTGAAAGGAAAACCCCAAATATCCCTCTCTTGACGAAGAATAAAAGAAATTCGTCACATTATTTATTTTAGTAATTATATATACATAAGTTGTTAATTCTATGGGAGCAGTTACTCCCTTCCTTTTTTCAAACTCTTGAAGTATTTGAACTTGAAAGTACAATTATGTTTAGAAAAAGTAAGTTCCCCCCCCCCCCATCACAACTTATATTTTACTTCTCTTTTAGATTGTTTTCAGATACATTCATTCCAAGACAGGAGATGGATATGAAGAAAAAAACAGATTCTAAATACAAGAGCTTTATTTCAAAAATACATATAAAAAGATTACATAACTTTTAAGATTTTAAAATATTGCTAGTAAAAATGCTTAAACTATTCAGAGTAATTTGTAAGTATAAATTGTAAAAAATTAATTCACATAGGCAATTTATGTGAACTAAAGCTCCCAAGAGTTAGATACAACATCTATAATAAAATAGTTACCAAAGAAAATGACCAAAACATTAAAAAATTGTGAAGTTAAGAAAAACAATGGAATCAATTATTCTGATGTCCTTTGCACCACAAATGTTGCAAGCTTTCTAAATTGAATCAAATATAACATACAAAATATTCCAAAATTTCTTACACAATTTTTCCATAGCTAAATGTTAGATTCAACTTTTTAAAAACACATTTAGACAACTTATTGAAAAATAAAAACTGACACAGAAACGAAATGGCCATCAATATTATAAACATTAAATGTGAATTTTTCAATAAAATATCCTGGCATAATTATTCAGCTAAATAAATAATCCAAATAAATGCATTACAGAAGAAATGAACTTAAACAAATACCCACAACCCAAATTACATTATTATAAATCATGAAAAATAAGGCATTGCCTTTAAGGCGGTGGTGGAGCAGCAGGCTTTAGAAAACGTTCTTGTGATGGCGATTTTCCACGATTTAATGATCCAGTTCCTTGAATATTCTGTAAAAAGAAACAAAGCAGAAATTTTAAAATTTGATGCTTGAAAACACATCAATTTTCTTGTATTTTAAAGATAAAATGTAAATAGCAAATTAATAATTTTAGAAAATATTTGATAAAAAAAAAAGTGTGTAAAAATGAAAAATCTAGTATTAAGAAAATTAGAAAAGAAAAATGCCTTAAAAATGTGTATTAAATAAGCAACACAAGTATCACAAAATTAATCCATTATAATCGAAGTTTACAAATGAATTAAATAAAAGTTTTTATAGCACTAATTATATACAACACAAACCTTTTACTGCATACATCTTATTAATAGTAAAAGGCTTGCAGAAGGTTTGTTGCATCATATTTTTATCACATACAATTCAAAAGAATAAAAATAAGATATGTATTTAATGATGACAATGATAAATGTACTTAATGAATAAAAACAAAATTTTTTAACATTTTAAGCTAAATTCATGCACACATATTCTTTTACTTATATCAGAAACAAGGTATACGAATATGCATTTTACAGCCAATATTCAAAGAACTCATAAGAAAGATATTGATGGATTCATTTTATAGGGAACACAACATAAAAATACATCTAAATGTTTCTCCACACATATTTTAAATTGAGAAAATATTTCATCAGGTCAAAAAGTATATATGAAGTAATATAATAAGAGTAATGAAAAGAATTTTTAAGCATTTTGCTAAAATATAATTTTTTAAACAATATTTCTTTTTAATGCATAAAAATAGTTTAGCAAACAGACAACTCTAAAAGAGTTGAAAAAATTGCACTTACTGAAGAACCAGGAGAAAACATAGGAGGTGGCGATGGACTTGGCATAACATGAATTTGAGAAAGACTTTGATTGCAATGATAACATCGATTGCTTGGATTAGATGCAAAAGTCTCTCTATTCCCAGAAATGTTCATGGCTAGAAGAGATATGATCAAAATTTCATTTCATACAATTACATTCAAAGAGAGAAGGGGGGGGGTACTCCAACAAAAAATACGTACATTATTCAATGTATTTAACATCCATTCTAAATACACAGTTGGATAAGCCCAACTTTAGATTAAAAACTAGTATCTGAAGTGTCTTTGAATTTACTTACAAAATAATAATTTGATGCTAAATGATTTTAATAGTTAACATTTTATTAAAAAGAATCAAAAAATGTCATCCTAATAACTTCTCTTCTAATAGAAATAAATTATGCCTCTGTAAATTTATAAAAATGAAATGTATATTAGAAAATAGATGAGTAAAGTATTCAAATAAAAAGTGAAACTATTTCAAAATAGCCATTCAATATTTATATGATATATAATCATATTGGTGCAATATTTTTTTTATAATTAAAATACACATTTCTTAAATATTTTACTCAAATGTCTTCATTTAAATGATGATTAATTTTTACACAAAACATATTTGCAAAGCATCTCAAAATTCTGATTGCATAACTGAAGGAAAGATACACAATATTAATATGAACCATATTCAGATTTTTTTTTTTAAAAAAAAAGCATGACTGGAAGGTAATGAGTTGCTACTCCACAGAGCAACAGATTGGTTGTGTTTTTTTTTAAATTCAAGTTTTAAATAGTGACAGAAGAATAATATAGCTTTATAAAAATCCAGTGACAAGCAAGTATCTTACTAATTGTTTGGCAAATTTTGATAACATGCCACTGTATAATTGTTATGCAAAGTTGTCCAAGAGACATGACTTGAAATGGCAACTATTTAAAACATATTCAACAGAACTTGAATGATTATTCTTCTATTGGGGGCAGTAGTTCCCATACAGAGGAACAAATGGTCATCTTATAAATTCTTCAACAAAATGGTATTACACAAGATGGGAGATTAATTTAGAGAGAATATAATCCTTCCCCCACATACTATCTTGTACTATTAGAATGACAATTTATCACTTGCATGAAGTCAAATTTACAAACAAATAATTAAAACATTTCCTTATTTACACCACTGAAATAGTAAGATTATTTAATATTTATTCTTAAATTTATTGTATTATAGTACTCCCTGTAAGATCCAGCATTTTACTTTCATGACCCTGCAAATAATTTGGTATTTTTACATAGGTCGACTAGTTATAAAGAATGATTTTATATCTTCTACTTTAATGGAATAATATAGGCTATAAATACATAACAGAGCATTTTTTTGTATTGCAGTTATTTCATGTTTTTGACATTTTATTTGCGCATTCTATATTAAATTTTATACAATAGCATATAACTTTTGTTGTTAAAATTTTAGTGATTTTCCAGTAATATGGCAGTGCTCTGGTCGAATATATCTGCTGAATTACGAAAGAATACTGTAGTTGTTTCAAATTATGAAATAAAATTTCCAAAAGGCTTCACTTTACAGCAATATAGGTCTCAGAATATACTAATAATAATTAATAATAACAATTTGATTGCCTTTTCATGGTTCTGACATATTGTTTCCATTGATTAATATTCATAAATTATGTCATCTCTAGTATATCTTATCAACATTTTTTGATAATCCAAGAACCTAAAAATATTTTTCTAATTTTTTAAAATTGAAATCCTCATGCATTTATCTACTATAACTACTATTAATTAAAAAGTTTATACTTTATATTTATCATATCCCATATTACTGTAAACAATAAAAAAAAAACAAATTTTGCAATTATGGAGATCAATGTATCTGTATTTAGAGGACTCACATGAGAAATTTTTGAAAAAGCACTAATACCCATAGCAGCAAAATCAAAATAGTTTCAATTTCTCTCCTTTAGACTTTAATCCTAACACACATATTAAATATTATCACACATTTCATGGCAACCAATTCCAGGCAAGATGAGTGCTTAGAGTCAATCACTATGCTTGCATTTAACTAGCACCAGCAAGTGAGAAAAGTAAAAAACATGCATTTTGTTATGCTTGCATTGGTTCATATATTGCACATTTTTAGTGCAAAGAGTGAAAATAAATAAAATATTCTAATTTAAAAGGAAAACAAATGTTTAATATAGTGCATTGTTGAACTTTACTGAATAATATAACTAGAAATATATGTCTACCAAAACAAAGGAAAACATGATTTTCTTAATATTTTGATTTAGACATTTTGTAAAAATTTTCTGCATTTTTAAAATCTAGTAAGGTTACTAATCCATCAATAAAAATACTGTCAGCAGACCTATTAATTTAATTGTAATCACATTATATGCATTCTGTATTATATGCTATAATATTATTTGACATCTCAGAGCTCCATACTTAACAAATTTGCATAATGTAATAAATGACCCTTAAAAACACAAAATGAAATAAATAATTATTTCATAGTTCAAAATTTGTTTCCAAGGTCTGCATCTCAATTCTATTGCAAGTTCTATTTATTTTGGACCAGCTCTGTGTAGTGCTTATATGACATAACAAAATTAAACTTTGATACAGTAACATTAATCACAAGAAAAACTTAAGACATGCCAGAGAAAATTTGTAAATCATGGCACAATTTCTTGGTATGTACAACTTTTAAATATAAAATATTCTTGATCTTAGTGAGACAATAAAAGAAACTAAGTAATACTTTATATTTAATGAGTATGACATAAAAAGAATTATTTGATGAATTTTTTAAAAAAGGGATTTGTTAGTTTCTTCAGCATAATGATTCAAGCCATTGAATTACACGATTACATTTGCAGAAAAAAAAAACAATTTCAGACTATTAAATGCAAAATAAAAAATTCTGCTAACCTTCAAATTAAAATAATTAATACTCCTCTACATCACTTTTTACAATAAAATTACTTTCAGTCAGAAATCTTTTATCAAGTCATGAAAAGAATAAAATATTAAAAACTAACACATTTCAAAAATTAAGAAGCACTCATGTTAACATATTTGCTCATATGGGTTTTTTTCTGCACTCCCCAGATATCCCCCCCTCCAATAAAAGTTGTGGAATGTAACACAATGATTGTTTCATTTTTGTAATGACATACTAAAGCATACAAATACTACTGGCAATGAATTTAATATTTGAACTCTGATCAGATGATGTGAAAGATACCTGAGTGAGTGAGTGAATGTAAAGTTTATTGGCGCAAGAGCCAGATATGGCTATGCTGCGCCAGACAAGATTAAACTGTGGTCTAGATGTGAAGTTAAAAAAAATAAAGTGGTTGACAAGAAGGAGGGTCGAAAATAGAGAAGGATCACTAGGGTATCCCGGGAGTGCGTCACCCATGTTTACCAAAGACAGCAAACCCCATGGGAAAGAAAAAGATCACTAAGGTGCCTCGGGGTCATGATGCCCGTACTTACCTGAAGAAGGCAAGTCCCTGAGGTCCCCTGATATAATCCCCAGGGGCAGGGTGCCCGGCTATACCCCCAGATGCTGGGTACCCATTTTAGTCGCCTCTTACGACATGCATGAGCTACAGTGGGACTATTCTGTCATTCCCGGTCACCACATGGGTCGAAAGATACCTGAACAGATATTTTCTCCCACCTACATTCACATTATGTCACGCAAAGCTTTTGAGATCTAACATAAGGAGGCACAGCAACATCCTTATATAATCATCCAGTTCTTTATATAATACCATCATATTATTTCATATGATGGTATTAGGTGTAATTGGAACTGAACTTGTGACCAAACATTGTAGACCTCAAAATTTACAATTTTTAATCAATGGGCAAATGGTGAAGATTGCAAATATTTCAATCAAAATACATGAACTGAAATATTTTTTAAAAATACTGTTCAAAGGTTTTAAGCCATCATTATTGAACTATGTGAAAAATTTTCAAAAAGAAAAATGTTTCAAGGAATAAATATGACTATTATATATATGTATTTTTAAGTACTTATTACTAAATATATAATCCTGAAGTATATAAAAAAGACCTATATTCAGTAAAAAATAAAAATTAAAAATTTAAATTCTAATATAAGGTAACAGTAATTAGTATAAAATATCAAAATACAGCATTTGAGATTTTTAACATTATATAGAGTATATAATATATTAGTATAAATCAGTGGTCGACAGACCACAGCTCAAGAGCTGCATGTGGCTATTCAAACTTCTGCCCATGTTTTGTATCTATGATGTTCTTAACGGGATGGGAAAGCAATTTTTATTGAATTGGATTGGATTGGAACACCAGTACTAGCAGTGTAGAAATAATTTTGATATAAATTAAAATAATGTTTTATTGAATATATGCCTAGAACCCTTTTCAAAATTCAAGTAAATGTAGGGGGAAAATAAAAAGAATGTATGAATCATCCGATAAGACCGAGTTAGTTGGCATTAGCACTATACAGCAATCCTGTTACCCTTTCTGGACTGTGAAAGAGTAGAAATGCTTTATTTAAGATGTTTTTTTTATATGATGATTTAATTGCGACTGTAAAAAATGTACTATTTTGAACAGAAATGTAAATGTCTTCAATAAATAGTAAGTAGAAATAATTGAATGTGTAAATCACTTTGAGAAGAGGCAATGATTATTCAATATCAATCAAAACAACTGAAACATTACCAACAGACTATGACAACCCTTAAACAATTGTTGTTTTGAAAAAGGTGGAAGTTAGTCCATCAGAGTTCAAATTAGTGGGATCCTACTGTTATTGAAAAAGATTTTCAGTAAAAAAAGAAAGAGATTAAAATTTTACCAGGACTGTGAGGATTTGAAGACAAAGACTGAGCCACAGTAACAGGACTAAGCACTCCTCTGGAATTCAAGTGACCACTAGTTGACATTTCATTCAACTGTCTAAAATTAAAATTTTAAATAAGTATTGAATACAAAAATGTCGAAGCAAAACTTAAAGAAATGTCAAAAGTGTTTCAAAATTATTTTAAAAATAACTGTATGGTAAAAATTAACTACAGCTTATGATGTCTACATAATACTTTCAGTAAGTATCACAAAACATACAAAAATACTTAAAGACCTTTGCAATTGATTTTCACATATACGAATAATTAAAAGAAACGATTTTAAAATAATAATTCTATAAGAATTTCTTTATAATAAAGATTGGTCACATAAAAATTTCACCTTTCTTCATCCATTTCGAGACTAGATTCACTTTCAGACAAATGGCGACAAAGAGCTTCCCTTCGATCCATTTCCATTTGCAGACGTCTCTGAAGACGGATATTCTCATCTCGCACATTTTTTTCTTCCATAGCAAATTGAGCCATTTTTTCAGAATCTGCAAATGAAATTTGATTCTTTTAAATATAATCCTTAGAGCCATTAACTAGAGAATATTGAACTCTTCAATGGTTATGAATGAGCCCAGCTTGTCATTGGAATAGCACATCATTCAACTCGTCCGAAGTTTTTCAACCCAAATAGTTGCAGCCGAACCCTACTTGCATAGATAAACTTTTACTCAATGTGCACTGACAAGCCGAGCTTGTCTGCATATATTATCCTGACTTAATTGTGTCATAAACAATATCTACTGGCAAAATTTAGTTAATTTGATAGCATACAAATGGTGGTACAGGTTCTGTAAAAATTTTTACAGAATGAAAAATGTTGCCAATCCAGTTGTTAATCTAGTTATTTTTCTTGTGCAATTTGGCGGAAGTTTGTAACTGAAAAATGGCACATTTATTGCAAAGACTGTAATGCTCCAATATGTGCAATTCCATGTTTTAAAGTGTTTTAAGTGTAAAGTGTATCACATACAGAAAATTTTTTAGGTAAATATAACTATTAAATGTCAAAAAAGCTTAAAATTTTAGATATTTTAATTTAATATTTTACAAACCAATATTTAAAATATTTAACATTTTTACAGAATTTTCATTTTGTGTGACATTTTTTAAAACATGTAATGTCTCTCTGAAACATGCGAATCTGGCACATCCACCTTGATATGTGAGGTTTTACAGCTGTATTAAAATATACACGCTGTTTTGGCATGCATTTTATAGGAATGAAGTTACAATTGTTGTAAATATTACATTAATATGCCACAGACAATTGTTTAAAAATTCAACATTTTAGAAACTAAATTTGTAACAATTATCATTTACTGATTTGTTTAAAAGTGTAAGTTACAACTGGTGTAAATATTACATTAATATAAAACAAATAATTCTTTAAAAACTCTTTTAATAGCGAACAAGCTATCCCTATCACAGTCAGAAAAGGGTGACATTTTCAAAAGCCACTACGGGGGAAACTGCTGCCCCTTTTAACGACCATTTGATCATAGCACTGCACATCATCGGAGAGCAAAAACTGTTGATTCACCTAACTGTCAAATGGATAAAAGAATTGAAAACAGAAGTCAAAATTAAAATTATGTTCAGGAAATATAACAAGATAACTAAACAGAATAAAATAAGATAAATTTGATTAAATTATGAATGAGAACATGTGAATGTTAAATATATAACATTGTCAAAATTATATCAAGAATACAACCTTTCATTTCAAATCTCTCAACACATTCATATTCTCAACATTTGAAAACTAAATATGTGTGTTTCTTAGAGAGTATAATACAATCAAACATTAATCATTGTTCCTAAGTGTGGCTAAGAAATTCTATCTTATGCTAACAGACAGAAAATATAATTTAAAAAAATAAAAACTATACTTTTAAATATTTTTACACAAGAATAAAGCACCCCCCCCCCAAAGCATATCCCGAAAAGAAAAATTTAAGTTGAAATGTCAACCAGCAGCAATAAAGTCAATTAAAGTAATTATTTATTCAATTACATAACTTGAATAAATAATTGATATAATTTTTTTGCCTTATAAAATCATTGCTATTACATTATTCATTGAAACTTTTTTTTACAATTAATTTATTTTACTATGCATTTTACATATTTCTTATTTTAATCAAATATCTAGTCTGCAAATGACTGAAATATATTTTTTTGCTTGTGGTAGAAGGATTGGATTTGGCTATGCTGGACCAAACAAAGTGTGTATCTGTGATCTAGACTTCACAGAAATAAGGAAGAAAATGACAAGTATTAATAAACAAGGAGGAAAGTCAAAAATAGCAAAAATTCAGTGTTATTCTTGGTTGTGCATCAAAAGGATACTACCTAAGGCACTAAATCTCAAAGGAAAAATATTACTAAGGTACTTGTAATCCTAGAACTATCTAAAGAAGGTAAAAACTGAAGTGATTAAAAATTTAGTTTCTTTCTAAATTCCAAACTTATCAAATTATAACATCATTAGAAATATTTATTACACAACCCAGTTTTCCTATTAGAATTCTTTTACTTCCTTTTGACTTGCTTTGAAATCAATTTAAGCAAAACTATTAACCACATATTATAGCTGGTTAGTTTTATTTGATATCCTTCTAGAACTACATTTGGCATCAGATCCCAGAGTGTATATACATTTTTTAATGAAAATATGCATTTCAATTATTGTCCACCTTATTTAAAGCTTAATTCTAAATACTTAAAACTAAAATACACAAAAAATAATCATATCTCTATTACTTGTTTTATAACATGTTTAGGCTAATGATTGGAAGCCTCTCTCTGATGAAAACAATTCTAAAAAATCTGCAGAAAACAAATTTCTTGCATTTAGAAAACTGATACAAGCAACGACATGTGGAACAATATTTTTTAAATAAGCTTTTTCAGTTTTGCATGGGATTTCAAGACATTTTAAGAAAATGACACAAAACCTTTAATCACAAGGAAAATACAAACACAAATTTAAAAATACTCATCTATATCCAAATAATTAGCATGCAAGTTTAACAAATGCAAGATGTTGAGGAAATTGAACCCCCCCAAAAATTGTTTTCTGAATAACATAAAAATTACTGAATACTGATCAGATATCAAAGAACTATATGCTATCCTTCTGTAATAATGAAGAAACGAAAACAACAAGTACCTCCAGAAAAAAAAAGATTGAAAAATTTAGAATACATTCCTATAAAATGCATGCCAAAACAGCGTGTTTATTTTAATACAGCTGTAAAACCTCACATATCAAGGTGGATGTGCCAGATTCGCATGTTTCAGAGAGACATTACATGTTTTAAAAAATGTCACACAAAATGAAAATTCTGTAAAAATGTGAAAAATTAATTTTTGTGATATTGCAGAATAACTAACTAAAAATTACAAAGCATTATTTAAATTTAATTGTTCTTTTCCTTGCACCAATTAAAAATTAACAGAAGAATGGATTTGTTAAATGTTAATTTCAAGTAATATGCCAAAAACAAACTACGTTATTTCGGTACTTTTCCATTTCAAAGGTGCAAATCTTGCCAAGCAGATTTTTTTCAGCAACAACACACACAAAAAAATGCTTATTCAACATTGAATTACAATGAATGTAACTGACGCCATTTGGCGTTGATTGTATCCTTTATGGCAACTTTATCGCCTGTTCCGACGAAATAGAAAAGTACAGTTGTTATTTTTTTAATAGCCATAGGCGCATGACGGCTGTGCCTTACTGATGGCTCCCCCACAATTAAATGTTTTAAAGCTGATTTTATTCAAATATAGCCTCACATCACTAAATTTTTCATACTGTTTCATTAATAGCTTTGATTTTTAACATTGCATTCTCCATAGGGTTACATTTCTAATCAAGTGATATCTCACAAAAATTCACAACCATAAATAAATATGCAATCATTAATTAAAGTAATAAATTAAATGCATTATGAAGACCACAACAATATATAGTCCTGTATTTAATTAAGTTATTACTTACGCTCCTGCTGTGCATTTAGAAGTTGCATTTTTAACTTCGCCACTTCATTTCTTAAGTGTTGTACATGCAAGGTTAAATTAGCTGCAGTATCACCCTTATTTATATCTCTAGGAGATGGAGGTGATGATACTGGCTGCTCAAGTTTTTCTTGCAACATCCTATAAATGATATTTTGTTATATTAATAATGGGAAAAAATACATAAAATATTCAAAGAAATAGATGCAGAAATTCTTTAGCAATAAGTAAAGACTTTAAAACAGAAGTAGAAAAACTTTTTTGGAAAGGAAATGCATCATTTTTAGGCTCAGTAGTCAGGCAAGCAAACTCGAAGATTGAGAGATTCTACTCATAAAGCAACAACAAAGTTGTACTTTTTATTAGCGAATTATATTTTATATGATTTATATATACTCAGGCCAACACTGAAAAAAAAAAAGAATAAAATATTTTTACTAATAAACATATTATAGAACTGGATAATTTTGTACTACTGCGGTAAATGCAATTGTTTTTCTATGATAATATTTTATCTTATTAAAGTTTGAAATTAATACTTCCTAACATTAAAGTTGTTCACAAATAGTTCAAAGTAATACAAATAAAATCTAAAATATGCTGCAAAAATGCCTGTCCATTTATACCATATTTGAACACATGCTTTGCTAAACATTAACAGATAATTTGACACCCTGTTATAAGATTCAGATATCAATTGAACAGTCATAAAAGGTGAATTTGTTAATTAAAATATTAACTTTCAACAATGACAGTGGGAAATGTTTAATCAAAACATACAATTTTAAGCTCTCGATACGACTTGATCGATTGCAAAAAGTAACTTTTTGAATGATGGAAGTGATAGAGTTAAAAAAATAATTTGAGAATGAAATTGTGTGTAAGAACTTATTTGACAGATAATTATTGTTAGTAAATAATGATCTGTGTTGCAATTTCCCATACTTCATTTTCGAAACTATCCTTTCACATTGGCAAGTACACCCAAATGCAAATATAAAAATCAAACAGAAATATGCCAACAATTGAAATAGCTATTACATTCAAAAACATTTTTATAAATATTTTCCACTATCATTTTCAAAGGCACATGACCTTAGAAATAAATAGTTTTCAACAATGAGTTTTACACGTAAAATCAGAAGATCGTGTACAGCCAATTAGAGTACAATTGTTGTTAGCTTTGCCACATAAAATACAGTGCCTTTTTCAGTGGTGGTTGTACATTCTTATTCCTCATTCATTGCCTCTGATGCAAACAATCAATAAATAATAGCTTTTGAGTGTACAGGCAGACTTAGCAATTTAACATGTTCTTGAAAGTACACCTTTATAAGAGACGTCACTTTTTCCAAGAACATTCTTCTGAATTTGGGAGATGCAATGGTTTCAAGAAAATTCAAAAGGACTTGTGCATTTATACCTGCTATGTATTGAAGTGCAAACAAGATTGTAATTGTCTACCTTTCAGGCTACAGTGATGTTACACAGATCTCGATCTACTGTATATCTACCCCCTTGAACTTGTTATATGCCATAATTATTTTTGATATTTTGGACTCGATGGATTTTATCATCCTTCACATTGCTAAGGAGAAAGCCAGATTTATTATTTTAGTATATGAAACCATGGTGATATCTTTTAGAAAACTAAAAACCAAGTTTAGTTTCTGTTAGCTCTTTGTTACTCAGCATCCCTCAGAAATCAATCAGTTTTGTTAGCTGGAATTCAGCAGAAATTTCCTTTTTTGTTCTCTCATTGTGATCCACAAAGGCAATGCCATTGCTAAAGAATGAATTGATCACATTCAAAGCTTTATATGATTCAGGAAGTTGAATTCTGATTTCAAGGAGGTGATTGTGAAGTTTTATGGCACAAGAGCCAAATGTGGCCATGCTGTGACAAACAAGTTGTAACTGTGATCTAGATATTTAAATGAGTGACTGTTGATTGTCATGGCGAATTCAATGGATGAGTGAGTCATGTGAATGAGTGATTGATTGATTTGTAACAGCGTAAAAACCAGATGTGGCCATGCTGCGGTAAACAAAGTCAGTGAGAAAGAGCAAAGTTAGTAAAGTGTAAAACTGTGATCTAGGTGTGTGAAAATAGAAAAAAAAGATACAATATTGAATGACAAGAAGGGTCAAAAACAGAGAAGGATCGCTAGGGTATCTTGGGGGGGGGGGGGCCACCCATGTTTACCAAAGAGAGTAAGAGGAAAGAAAAAAATCACTAGGGTGCCTCAGGGTCATGATGCCCGTACCTACCTAAAGAAGGCAAGTCCCTGAGGTCCCCTGATATAATCCATAGGGGCAAGGTGCTCGGGTATACACCCAGACACTGGATAAGTGGGTTTTAGTCGCCTCTCACAACATACACGAGTTACAGTGGGACTATTCTTTCACACCCAATCAATTATAATTTCAAGTTATAGAAAGTTCTAGTACTAGAAAATTTATTTAAACCAAACTTAGCTGCTTTATTTAGAATTTACTGGATAAAGGAACTCCACGAAAAGACTCAAGTTCATGTAACTTCTTCATAAGTTCACATAAAACACATTCAAAAACATCTGGATAAACAATTTCGTTATGACATAGTTGGAGTGGTAGGGTACAGAGTATGTCAAATTGAATAACACAAGAAAGATAAATCAACTTATAACTGAAAAAACATGATACCAAGGTAGCCTAGTCAGGTGGATTTTTTTTACTTGGGAAGAGTAGATAGGAGGTTACAGACAAGCCTTTATTATTAGTAAGTTTTAATTCTCATTAAAAACCTTGCTGTAAGCATACTTTAAATGGCAACAACAGTAATATCCAAGGTTAAAGAAGTATTCTTCATGCATTGTAATCATCAAATACAGAATATATGAAATAATTCAGTGCAAATATATGACTTAAAATTTGTACATTATTTAGAAGTAGCAAATATTAGTCATTTTTTTTTTTAAATTAAAATGCACCCTGAAAGAACTGATGCAGGAAATTTTAATAAATAGAACAAACCTAGGGTTAAAATGAAGTATTGGGTGTCCCATGGAAACTTTCAAGAAAAAACTCCAACTTAGTAAAGAGATCGCCAAAGTAGTAATATGTAATGAGGTAAAGGTATGAGGGTTAATATAACCTAAATCATTATCAAACCCAAACGTTGCTAATAGTAGAGGGGCACCCGATACTTCCCTTGAACCCAAATACAGTATCATTTCTAAGGTTATTAGAAGAATGACAATTTTTATCATAAAATGTTCAAATTGTTGGAGGAAAAAAAAGTTATAGAATTATTACTGAAAATAAGATACTGATATACACTTCCTAGAGTTGGCATTCTTTGCATAAAATCTACATGCCTATTTAGACATGATGCATGCTGATTAACCAATGTTGTTTTCCTTTGTTGTTTGTTAGTCAGTTTGATATGTTGTAAAAATACATATCAAACTGACTAAGCATTTTCTACATCTATTGTACCAATTAAAACTGCCCATAATTACATATCAGGGCACTATCTCCCTGCAAAATACATAACCTTCAACCACTTTCATAAAATTTCTCAGCACTCAACAGTCAGTACAGCCACCCACTATGGTAATCTATTCTCTACATCTAAATGTCCATAAATCCTGAAATCAATAATCTTGCATTTATAAATCAGCAATTTCAGATAAAGTTAATTACCTCTTCTCAGCTTCTAACTTGTCCATACGTTTCCACAATTTATTTACAAGAGCTTCCTGTTCTTGCTCTAAAGTATTTTCCAATTCTACCTTTTCTCGACGCAATTGTTCTAAATTATGCTGTTTTGCTTGTGTCTGTGCTTCTAACTTTTCTATTTTTCGCATGAGTTTATTAACTAAAGCTTCTTGTTCATGTTCAAGAGTCTGCTCTAAATTCACTTTTTCTTGTCGAAGCTAGAATGACAATATAAAATAAAATATAGAATTCAAAATTCAGTACGTTTTAATCTTTTACAATATTTTGTATTGAATTATAATGAAATTTTTAAAAAAAGACACTAAAACTGTGCTTCATACATACAAATTGAAATTAATGCTTTAAAAAATTTGTTTATTAATACTGACCTGTGAAAGCTTACGAAATAAATCATTTGTTAGGCATTCCTCTTCCTGCTCATAATTTATTGCCAATGCTTCTTGTTCTTTTTTCAGAGCTTGAATTTTTTTCAGGAGAGTATTACTAATGAATTCTTCTTCTTGCTCAGCTTTTGCTTGCTATAAAAGTAAGAAATGTATTTTACCCAGCAAATATACAAATTTTAACACAGTTAAAGAAAATAACTGATTATTCATTAATCTCAGAAAAGTAGAACGAAATTGTTCGTCAATTAAAACACTTTTTTTTAATCAAATTTAAGTGTATAAATATATAACATATAGTTGATAAAAATAAAAAAAAAGTATAACAAAAGAGACGTCTGCCATGAATATAGAATTCATAAAAGAACGAGAGATTGATAAATAAGGTAGAATAAATTAAGATAATACTGAATACGCTTACAATATTCACGCTGACTTGTCTCAAATACTTGTTCTCTTCCTGAAGACTTTTAACTCTAAATTTATACGTTTCAACTTCAAGTTTAAGCACTTTATTCTCTTGTTGCAGTGATTCTATACGCTTTTGAAACTGTTCTCTTGTTAATGACACAGGAATTGAACATAGTCCATCAACAGAACTACTATCACTCTCACTTGCACTATCCGCCATGTCGTTGTATTATTTTAAAATGAAGCATAAAAATGCAAACTTCTCAGTGAAAAATAAAATTTACTCCGTTAGAGAAAATTCATAGAACACATTATATATATTAATTATATGTCATCTTGATTGGTTACACTCAAAACAAAACAAACACTTCAGGAGAGAAGCATAATTTCTGTTAGGTATGGGTAATACGTAGATAGCTTAACCGGCAACTTCTCTTAGAAAGACATTTTGTTAATATAGTGTTCACTATGATCACTAGAGTTTCGCTAAATTTATTATCCATTTTAACAGCTTCAGGAACATTTCAGATATTTGACTATTGCGCTTCATTCCATGATTGGTTTTGAATTTTCGTAAATATAAAGTAAATTATTTTTACTTTCATGTTCATTACATATCAAGATTTTTTTTTATAAAAAAGATCATATCAAATATATACAAAAATTTCAGGAACATAAAATGCACATTTAAAATTAGAAACTTAAAAAGAATTTTATATGATGTGGAAATTCTGCTGTGAAAAGAATGATGGTTATAATCATAAAAACTTTTGAAACAGTTTTTATGATTTTTACCATCATTTTCACAACAGAATTTTCTGGATGTGAACTGAAATGAAGTATGTGACTTTCCAATACAAGAAAAACGAAACCATAACCGAGGTCATGAGCCTTGGATTATATAGTATTTAACCATTATATTATACGTATTAATCAATTTTTTTTATTGATGAATGTAGCATTTTAAACACCAACGATGTCTTTACGCGTGGGATTAGGAGCATCTCAAGCTGATTTAGATGTTCAGGGTGAAATTGATTTCGACTTCTTTGAAGCAAGCGATAGTACGAATGATTCCAATAAAAATGCTTCTGCAGATCTTTCAAATGCTGTGAAGTCTTCAGAATATTATTCGGCATCTGTTGTTTCTAATGGACTCTCCAAAAAGAGTTATAGTTTCAACTCTGATTTGAAGCATGCAGAAAGTGATCCTTGCTCTTTGAATGGTGGTGAATCATGTTCAAGCCGTAATTACAGTAAACCTTTGATAACTGTTTCTTGTGATGATGCAACGGGAGTTATTCAAAAAACGACTATAGAAACCATTATCCCGACACCTTTCACTTATAAGGAGAATAAATGTGGTAAAATTAGTCCATCTGGAGTTAGAAAAGGTAAAAAAGCTTTGAGCCCTTACTTGAAAAGTAAGGTGTTCAAGGACGATCATGAAATTTCTGACGACAGCTCCATTTCAAGTATGTCTTCCGAATCTTTATCTTCTGTAAGCGAAGATTCATTTGAATTAAATGAGAGTGATTCAATGACTGACGTGAGTTCCTTAGCATCGCCCTATAATTGTTACAGTCCAACCTTAGGCGATCAAAATGTCAAGCCCGAAAAACTTACCAAACCAGTTGGAAAAGGACTGAAAAAGGAGGGAGTTAAATTTACAGATGATGTAGATAAACAACAGTGTGCTAAATGCAATAATATTGACTTTCATGAACTAGTAAATGCAATGAACCGTCTTAAGATGAAACAAAACGTGAGCCCCATATGTGCAGCAAAATGTAAAAGTCCTGTGATAAGTCACAATGCAAATTGCCGGAAAAACTTTTCATTTAGTAATGCAGAAGTACGTAAAATTGATCATGATAACCAGGTTCTTCTTAAGAAAATCGTGGCTCAACAGAATAGACCAAAATCTAACCATCTTTCTAGTACTCAGGTTCGTTCTTCATCAGCTGTTAACAGGCAAAGGCACCAACGTCAAATAGAGTTTGAAAATTTGGTGAGTTAATTTTATTTTTTAATGGTGAAAGTTATGTAAATATGTTAAAAACTTCAAACTCTAAAAATTATCTTATATAACATAATTTTAAATAGCATTCTCATGGAAGAACTATTTTTCATAAAGACATGTTTGTTGTAATTTTTAAAAGTATAGGAATTGTAATGTAAGTTATGCAGAACTAAGCATGGTTTCAAATCATTAAAATCTGTGTATTTAAGCAGTATATCTTATAAATTAGGCATTATTTGATCAAACACTAGCATTTGTATTTTAATCCATGTGCATTTATAGGCAAATATATCAAATCTATATTTTTTTGTTTTTTGTATGAAAATCCCTTATTGTCAAATCATATTTTGGGGTAATTTTCTTTCAAAGCCATACTATCTATTCTACATATATATATTTCTATATAATTTCCTTTGTGTTAAATATTTCCATTTAGATTAAGCTTGTTTTCTCTTGTGAATTTTGTCAAATTCTTCTTATTTTGACCTAAATTGAAATTGATGGGCATGTTAAAGTAGAGATGAAAGCCGATTCATAAAGAGAAGAAAATGAGCAATGGCTATGTTTTTTTCCTACTTATCTCTTGTTTATTTAAAGTTGCATTGGTTACATTCTAAAGAAAAAAAGATTTTTATCTGCTGGAAACCATTATTAATTCCATGTACATACATAGTGTGATTCCTTTTTGTGCGATAATTATTAATAATAATGTATTTACCTTATTTAAGTTTAATAAATAATGATATATTTCTTTTGTATTTATTTTTATGTATTGGTTCTCTTTATATAAGAGATTTTAGGGATGATATTAAAAATATTTTTGATAAAAACTTACAGGAGGAAAAAAAATGAAACAATAAAGTTTGAGTTAATACCTACATGATTTTCATGGCAAACAAATAAGCTAAAATTTTTGCTACTTAAATACTTGGCATGACTTTAACTAAAGTGCCAAATTTCTGGTTTTATTTGTTGAAATAAAATTTTTTTTTAATTTTGTTTCCTTTTAATTATCTTTTAAGGAAACAAACTCTTTTTCCTTCCCTCTTAAGCATTCTTTCTAAATGTTGTTGCTCATTTATTTAAGATGCCAAAATATCAATTCATCTTTATGTGTATATTTGTATTTTAGCTCTTTTTAATTACTCATAAATTTTTAGCATATAAAGAATTTTTTATCTTTCCAAGCTTCAAGATTGAAAGAAATCATATTTCTTTATTATTAAGTGATGCTCACACAAATTTAGTTTTAATAACTTCTTGAATTTCCTCAGTAATTTGTATCTGTATATTATATAAGGTTTAAAGTGAAGTAACGAGCACTAATCAAAGTAACCCTTGGAGACTGGCAATTTTTATATGCGATATCAATTTCAATACAGTGCCCCGAATCGTTAGTGTTTGAAAACCTGGATGATTTTTCGTTTGGGGAATTTCATATATATAGGTTATGTGTTTTCTGTTCTTGAATACAATTTGTTGAAATTTTGGCAGGCGATATTTTAAAAATAGGATGCATTGTTTTTTTAACCTTTTTCGAATCATTTATTGTTCTTTGTGATTACTGAATGCTTTGGAGTTTTCTTTTAATTGTTCTGTCAAATATGTCTAAAAAGTATGATTTATGCAATTTTTTTTATGATTTGGAGCAAAAAGATTAAATTCATGTTTTACAGCAGTGCATGGATATTTAATTTTAAAAATGGTTAAATGTATAGTTTGCAATAATTGAATGAATTTATTCTCCTTGTCATAAAAAAGTTCTATAAACAGTCTGTGTGTGTTTGTAAATCAAATTGCATTTTGTCTTTATATGTTGTGTTAATTTCTTTTATTTATATTTTTAATATAAATTTTAATTGGTTTTTTTTATTTTATATATTCTATTCAAACATATAATTTTTTATAAGTTATAATTATGAATAATTAGCATTATTATATCTCTAATTATAAATAAAAAATATTTATAATTATGTTATATATTATAGTATAATTTAATATCTGTACAATTCTAAATAATTTGATTTATAAATAATAATGGTAATAATGAAAAATAATTATAATTATTTATGATTAAATATTATTTTTTCCCCATAAAATTAATATAATCTCAACAATCTCATTTAAATATGTTTAAATTTTGCATATTCTTTGTCAGAATAGGTTTCATTTCAGATTACTGTTCATTTTGACATCATTTCTTGTATATCACTACTTTTGCTACCAATTTCCTAACTTGTCACATCGCTAAGGGACAGCCAATTTTTCACTTTAACCATACTTAATTAGTGATTTCTCCATGTTGCATTAGTTTTCATTTATGACCTCAGTAAAAAAAGTTTTATAATTGTCTTTTTAATGATTTTTGTGAAAATTATTAAATATAATGAGTGCAGATAAGAAAAGTACACCAGTTTTCAATTGTGGAAATGGGAAATTATTGTTAATATGGATTAAAGTTATTTAGTGTGGTTTTCGTCAATAAAAATTAACAATGAAGAGAGAGACTGCAGTATTATACCATATATGTATGACATCAGAGTGCATGTATGTGGAGTAAATTGAAGCATCATTTATGAACATTTGCATGGTTTACAAAATATGCAATTTCTTGTCAGGTAGTTGAAAGAACTGAAACATCAAAAAATGTATTTCTTAAGAATACATTGATGCTGAATAATACTTTGCTAGTATCTTGTAAGATTGCTTATCGAATCGTAAAATGTAAGAAGCCTCATACCATCACAGAAATATTTATGCTACCAGCTGCTGTAGATAAAGTGAACAGCTTGGATATCAAGCTTGCTGCAAAACTGCTTTCAAAAGTACTTTTGTCCAATAATACCATTAGTTACTGAATACAGCATATAACAGAGGACTTAAATGGTTAATTAATTTAAAATATCTACAGAAAGGAATTTAAGTTGTAGCTAAATGAGTTGAGATAAGGGTATCATTTATTATGTTATACTCAGTTCATAGATGGTAATAACATTGCGAAAGACCTCTGTTGTAAAGTATTATTGCAGGTGTGAAAGCTCAGGACTTATTCAGTTTAGCTGTTACAGAGGATTCCAGGCATTAATTCAAAACAAAACCTCTTATGTATTGTGAACCTATTGTATTATTCAGAGAAGGGTTTGCCCTTTTGTTGATGAAAGAAAAAATTTAGCTTTTATACAAACAAAATTCTTGATATTATGGCGAAGAAAAATGAATGAAAGTATGGAAAAGGATTGTTACAGCATCTAGTAGTTTATGACCTCAAATGATTTCTCAAGATATATAACACATTTTTGAAGCCCACTTATCATAGGTTATCTGATTTGAAAAATACTTTCAAAATAAAAAAATTATAGATAAGCTTACATGATTTCAAGATCCACTCAATAGTGACCCATCTGAATTTATTTCTACAGAAGGTAAATATCTTTAATGAGTTATCTTATGACAATAATTTGTTAGTGAAATTTGGCATTATTGAATTGAGCAAATTTTGGATTTCATTTAAGATTAATATATCCTTCTAAGTAATAATGCTTGGAAGATTTTGATTCTATTTTTAAATTCTTATTTGTGTGAAAGTGGCTTTTCAACAGTTCCTGTAATATAGCAAGTATTAAACAAAAATTAATGTATAGAAGGAAATGAGGGTGGTAATGGTTGTTTAAGATGAATCATGCTTTGACCTCTGGAGGAACACCATGATAAAATTTTAATTAATTAAACACCCCAGTTGAAAAAGTTGGGAAACCACTGCTCCAAAGATGTGAATTTCATGCTGAAAGTTTATTTTATGAAAGAGTGAGATGCAGAATTTATAAAAATGACTTGTTGTCCCTTGGGGTTTGGTTTTATTAACACCACACTAGAAGCAACATGTGGGCTATTGGCAATGGACCTCATTATTTTGAACGTTGGTCTAGTGATAAGAAAGACACCTGAGCTTGCACCTTCCTCTCCTAACTTTCATGCCAACTGGAGGACTTTGAGCCTTGATAGATTTAAGGTTAGATACAAGGCAAGTCTTTAGTGGCACCAAGGTCCAAGTCTTGGTGCCACTAAACACCCACCATGTTGTCCGTTGGAAAGACTTATTTGGTTTGACGCAACATGAAACTTCAAAAAATGTTTTTTTTTTTTTCTTAATAGGTATGCATGAAATGTTCTTTTACCTTAAAAATGTTTTTGTAAAAACCTATAGTTCAATATTAACAAAATAAATTTTCATTCTATTTGTGGGGGAGATCTTTATTGGTCAGGAAAAATGCCCATTCATCCTAAAAAAGCTATTCCTTCAAATAAATTTTTCAAACATCTCAAAATTAAACTTTTTAAATTACATTCCAGCCTTCTCCATTTCATTGTCTTCCTTTCTTTATGTATGACAAATAGATGTATCCCTCATTAATGATTTTTTCTGGTTTAAGGTTTTTGATTGATATATATATATACCTCTTAGACAACCTTGGAGACAAGGGCTGCAAGATTTTTTTGTAACAATGCTGCATCAAATATAAATTAAATTAATTTTTTTTAAATATTTTCTATAGAGAAAGGATCATTGAAGAAATTAGTCAAGTAGTTCCCTTTAAAGAAAAAAAAAATTTTTTTTTCCTGGAATCTTCTAATTAAGCATATTTAATGAATATTTAGAAATTTAATGTTATGTTAAATAAGTTTGTCCAAAAGTACTTTTCTCAATGAAAGTATCAGTTTTGGATCTTGTATTTTAACACTAAGCAAAAACAATCTAAATCTTAAGAACAGAATTAAAAAAGACAAATAGAAAGGAATATTCTCATGAAGAGATGCGACTTCTTATTTCAATTCCTTACATATATGTACAATTTTTCTATCTTTAATTAAGGCAAAAAACTGGCATCTCAAGTCTCTTTGTTATTCATAGACTATACTGTAATTAATGATTAGTTTATTCCCATTATATTTGGGGAATATATCTTAACTTTTTTGCCATTCACTACCATGGCATTGCTTCACATTTATGCAGTTGAAGGAGATGTGTTGTATAAATTCTTAAAGCAAATGAGATTTGTTTACACATAACTGTCTATCTTTAAACACATGATTAAAATATTTTCTCCTTATTATCATATTTAAGAGTAAGGAAAAAAATTAATGGAAATAATTTTGGTATACTTATGCATCAGAGTGGGAAAATTCACACAATAAATATGCTAATCCATGTACAATTATAATCTGGTAATGAAGGTATTTGATCATGATATATGAACAGAACAAGCATATTGGAGAAATTTATTATTTTAATTCCTATAGTATATATAAGGTGTAATATCTTTTTGCAAGTGAATTGTAGTCAGGATTTCTGGCTTGGGAATCAGATTTGGCCAAACTATACAAACAATTATAAATATAACAATAATTTTAAAATATTTAGAATGAGAGCAAAACAATATAAAAATTCAAGAATAAAATCTTAAATATAGTTTGAAAGACCAATTTTAAGTGAAAAAGCAAACAAATTTTGGTCAGAATTCTCTCACCAGGTCAAAAATATTTACAACAGATTAGAGTGTAAAAAGGTGCTACAATGATGATTATGATAAGTTGTATAATCAGATAAAATAAGACGTGCATTTCTCGAGACTTAACATTAAGATTACTCAGGAGTACTGCTATTAAATAATAGATTCTTGTAAGATTAGTATGTCTTATAAAAGATGCATGCCAATATTGTGGGAACTACTATAGTAACATAATGGTTAAAAACTTTGCAAGTATTTAATACATTTTCTGTATGTATCATATATGTATTTTTTATAATTTAGGCTCTTTTAAAGAGATTGGAATCGACAAAAGCTTCACGTAATTTGAGTCGATCACTTTTACTCCGTGATTATGATCGAAGAACCTCTGGAGTATTATCAAGAGCATCATCAAGATCTTCATATCCAACCAGCTGTCAAAGTTCTCTTAGAAATTCAGCTGTGACATCAGGTCGCTCTAGTTCCATCAGTATCAAATCATCTAATTCATCAAGCCATACCTCACTATTTCGTTCACATTCTGCTTCAGCTAATACTTAATATGACAGAGTTCTGCATTAAAGTAGTATAATTGTATAATATGTATTTATAATCAATCTGTTCATATTAATTTCCTCTATTGCATTTAATTTGAAATATGAGCAATACTCTTCAATTTGTTTAAATTATGCAGCTAATATAAATGTCATGACTTAATTAACAAATTTTTTAGTTCAAATATAGTGCATTTTTTGCCTTTATTAAAAAAAAGATTAATCTGCTATAAAGGCAGAAATTTATTAATTTAGTTTGCTTAAACTTTTGTACATGCACAATATGTTTAGATAGATATTACTGTAATATATATATATTTTTCCAAAATCAGATTATTGAATTTAATTTCAACCTTCCCTCTCTGAACTGAATGTATGTGTTAGGTTTTTTGCATAAAAGTAAGACTAGTAAATATTTAGAAACAATGCTAATTGCTCAAAGTTATGAAAAAATAGGATTTTGATACTTTAATAACAAATAGTTTTTGTGGGAAGGATCAATTTTTTTTCATCTTTTTTTAATTTTACCTTTCCAAAGAAATAGTTCTGGGTTTTTTAGTGCATCAATGACCCAAATCTAAAAATAGTACCACTAAAAAATTTATGTCTAGTTAGTCATTTGTCGTATATATACTTTGATCTTAGTCATCTTCTAACAAGTGTAAATATCTGCTTAATTTTATTTTCAAAAGTTATTATTTGTAAAAAATTTTTTTTAAATATTAATGTTAGAAACAAAATTGTTTTTGGAAAGTGTATATGAATGTGTCTATTAGCACAAATTTAATTTATATCAAAAAGTGTATATTAGTATGTTCAATTTTAGAAAATGTGCATGATTATATTTCCTTTTGAAAACATGCAGTAATGTATTTAGATTTATAGTTTAGCACAGTTTGCTTAATGATGAGCAACTGAAATTTTACCCATAAATGCAATGCTCTGGGATCAATTTTTTACGATGTATTAATTTAACTACTTTGTATAGTGTAACTTTATAGTTAAATATACATTGCACTTATAACGAAGAAATATATGTAATGTTGTTAATCATTAAAAAAAAAAGGTTAAAGGATGAAATTTACAAAATTAAAAATTATATAAAAATAAGCAAATTTTGTATATTATTCCCTTTTTATCAAAAATATAACAATTTTTTAACTATATCAGAAGCTTTCATGCTTCATTTTAAAAAAATATTTATATTAAATATATATACTATGGTAAAATTTTATATTTAATGACAAGTTAGTTATTCATTGTGAGAATTGCAACTTTTCTTCCTTCATTTTTCTGTGTTTCTGTTCTTAAAAATTAATCAGTGTATATATAATTTATTCATGTGACTGGTGTTTTACTTTTCTACGTTCCATTTAAAAAAAGGGGCCCCCCCCCCCCTTATTCCTGGGATTATGAATGGTCTGAAAAACAGTAAAATATATTAGTTAAAATTTGTCAAATTATGAGAAATAGGCAGCTTTTCAATGTATTTCAATCTGATTTTGTAATAAAGTTTTTCATTGTATTTTCTTAGCTTAACAAATTTTGAAGATATAGTTCTGCTCTTTTAAATCTCTACTTTATAACATTTTATGATGTAATATTGAAAATTTGAAGTTTGTATTCAAAATTGTGTGTAAAAAAAATTCTTGCTGATATCTTCCAAGTATGTATGCAGTATTATAGAATTCTACAGTAATATTAAAATTTATAGAAGAATATTTAGTGTTTTGTACTAACTGATATCCCATTAAGGTATTGGGACTAGCATTAGTATTCTTTGATTATTGAGGAATACTCGGTATATTTATAAGGTAAGAAATAAAAATTGTTTCAGATAACTTTAAAAATGTAAAATTTGTAACAATAGATTATCAGACTGTTTGATTTTATAAATGAGCTGTAAGTTGCATTTTAATAAAGAAGTAGCCAGATTATGTTTAATTTTATTATTCTCTTAACAAAATATGGAATTCATACGAATGTAATTATATTTACAACTAAAATTTTTTATATTTTTTTACTGTAAATGATTTTTCTGACATATTAGCCAGCCAACCTTTGAAGGTAAGGAAAATTAAAAAATAATTCTAAAATATCCTTAAAGGAAGAAGGATGACTAATAACTTATAAAAGCAATACGAAAATATAGATTGTCATAATATATACTACATGAACAAATAATGCAAATTTTTAATGATATTTGATTTATACAAAACTTGGCTATGTCTACTCAGAAATAGTTTAATAACTATTCAAAAATCTTAATTTCAGGGAGAATTTCATTTTTGATATGGTATTAAATATAACTTTTATACTACTTGCATAACAATAATAATTCAAATATACAAAACTGTCATTTATACTTTGAAAATTTACTTTTTAAAATTATTTGTTAAATTTACAAGTAATTTAACTCAAAATATTCCTAGTTCAAAATTTTAACAATTTCCCAATAAATATAAAAAAAAATCAATTTATTTCAACCTTTTCTTGCTTTTACAATATATATATATATATGTATGTGTGTTTGTTAAAATAGTTTCTGTACTTTGTGGATTAAATTTATAAACAATTTAGTTAATATTTTGTTGCATTGACGAATATAATTTTAAAATGTTTTAGTTTAATTTTTGAATGATTTTTAATGAAAATAGAATAAAATCACTTTTTTTAAAATCATGCTGGACTATTTATATATCAAGTAAAGAATTTTGTTACTGAATTGGAAGAAATTTTAACTATGCATATATTTTTTTAAAGGATTTAATGTATGAAGTGCAATGATAAAACCATAAAAAAAAATGATTCCATATACAAAAAATAACGTTCACAGTTACATAAATAATTCACCACACATTTTTATTTTAAAAATTGGAAAATGAGCCATGTGTTATTTAATCATAATTTTAGAGACCAAGTCGCAACATTTTTTCGATCCTGTATAAGAAAAAACATATTTAAGAAAATGATGCAAAAAAAAAAAAAAAAACTGATATGAAGAAAATTGTTTAATAAATATGAATTTAAAAATAATGAATTTATTTACCTTTAAAGAAATTCCACATTGCTCAAGTGAGAATCTCAATTCATCACATAAAACTAGGAGTTTAGCCCTTTCTTTTTTGGCTGTATTAATGAAACAATTTTTTATTTATTTTATGTAAATTTATTTGGTAACAAATAGTTAATGTCAATATATTTTCTTTATTTAATTGAACATTTGTTGCAAAATAAAATCAAGGCATTTTTCAACAAATTAAAAATAATTTTAATTATTTAACAAAAAAAATAAATAAATAAATAAACATCAAATGAAGAATTAAATCAATTTTGTTTAAAAATGTTGTGACCATATAATAAATAGAAAATTCAATTAAGTAAATAAATTTATATCATAGAATTCAAAAAATTCTAAAATGTTTTAAGTAATAGTTTTACACAAAATGATTAAGCAACAACTAACTTACTATCAAAATTTTGTGCAGTAGAAAGTTCTAATGACTTTTTATACCATACACTTACAGCTTGTTTAATTAAAAGTGTATTTTCTGGTAACTCCTGTAAAAAAAATGTAACATTTCAAATACACTTTTGAAATTCTGTTAACAGCAATAATTTTTTTTTAAATTTTTACATATAAAACTTAATTTATCAAATTGTATTAAAACACTTAATAAAAAGATGGGGAAAATTTAAAAGTTAACTCAATTATTTAGGAAATGAATTTTAATGAGAAATACAGATATCAAAAACAACTATGCAAGAATAAAAAAAAAAAAAAAAAAAAGTTTGATCTTTATTTTTTCAGTTGTCTATCATCTTACAATTTTAATTTATAAGGCTAATATTAAATAAATGCATAGCAAAAGAAAGTTTTAAAAACACAATTTGAGAAACAATGGTATTTTACAATTACATGTTGTTATAAATTAAAATATTAAATACTATGAGAAAACACAAAAATTTACCTCTGTACCATCAATTAGACTCATTCTTTGCATGAAAGAATTAAAACTATCTTGAATAAATTTTGCAGGTGAGTTATCTAAAGAAATAAATTTGATTAAGTAAATAAAATGTGTTCAAAATATTTTGGTTCCTTTAAATTATTCAGTTTCACATTTATTATATTAACAAACAAATGATACTGTTTCAAAATAAAGAAAATTATGTTATAAGAAAGTTAATAAATAAAGTTAATTTCAGACATTTTATTACAATGCTAGAGATATTTTAAAAAAAATATTGGACAAAGAAGTATATATTGAAGAAAGAAATATTGGACATTAGAAGTATATCAACTGTCACTTACAAAAACGAGGACATTTTTTTTTTTTTTTTTAATTTTGCATTTACTAAGTCTCCCAAAAATGATTGACACATTTTCAAAATAAATTTTTTAAAAAATGGAAAGTGATAGTAATATACTGCATGCTGAATTCCACTGGTTAAACCAAGGAATTTATTTTCACCAATTTTCAAAATTAGTTACAAAGTAGCCAAAAAGTGACACCGCTGAACGGGAAAAATAAAACACAATATGAAAATTTAAAATTTTTTTCCCCTCCAAAATAACAAAATTTGCAGACAACTGTCCAAACACTTCAACTGAAATGATCTCGCATATAGCAGAGATGTATGATTCCAGTTCCACAATCCATTTGTAGATTTTTAATGATGTATTTGAATTTTTCAAGGAATGCAGGGGTAATCATTTCTACGTTCCCCAAAAGTCACAATTTGGACCCCAATTTCCTATAAAGAACTCATTAAGCAATTTTTCCAGCATCAAATGATTACTGTTGCAAACAATATCAGTGTATTCTGAATGAATATATGGCAATTTAAACAACTGGAAAGTCCGATTTCATCCACAAACATTTCAATAACCTTGATTACATCATGCATACAGAATATGGCATGGGTTAGCTTCCCTAATCGACAGATTTGACACCATGCCACTCTTATTTGCAGGTACATGAAAAATAAGAAGACCAATTTTTTTACTATGAAAAGGAGGACAAAAAATGTTAAGGTAAAAGTAATGCATAAATAAATGAAACATTTTATTAATTCAAACAAAAATACCTTTTAATTGTTTAATTAAATGAGTATTTTTCCATTGAATGAATATTTTTGTCAATATATCATTTTCTAACAATATACTGAAATTTCAGAGAAAGAAATATTCATTTTAAATTTTACAGTAAGTGCTGCAGCTAAAAGTATTAACATTAAATCTTGTTTTCTTACTTACCCAGAAATCATTACCAATTAAAAAAAACTCTTTCAACTGCCGCATTAGTTCCAGGGCAGCACAATATAAATTGAACAAGAATAACTAAAATTTCATATGGAATGTGTTAATTTTTTAAATGGTTAATTATTTCCAACTATCTTTTACCAATTTCAACATGTTGATTTGCCCATTGTTCTAATTTACCAGAATTTAAACATACATTCCATCTAATTTCTTTAAAAAGACAATTGTCATTGATTTTAATATCAGACATTTCTTTCAATAAAAACTAAACATAATTATCAATATCTGCCCAATTTATTTGAAGTAAAAAAAAACACTATTGAAGAAGTTTGGCAAAAATTTTGCACTTCTTTAGTAAACTTTTCTGTTATGCTCGGATTTGATTTCTCTAAGTTGACAATTCTATTTTGACAAATTATTAAAAGAATAAATTTTTTCTTAAAATCGCAATTTATTTTGAAGAACAAAATCATTCAAAATAAGATTAATTTCTATAGCTGAAATATGTTCACCTTCAATCTTTTGAATCATTTTGTGGAAAATAGATGCCTGATTATGTACAATATACATTAATATGTGCAATAACTCATAATTGAAAAAAAGTTTCCAGAATATTTGGACATTACTCTAAACTTAAAAAATATGTACATAGTACCTCAAATAATTGTAAAACATGCTCTATAGCAGGTGTTAAAGTGAGCTATCTAATTTTCAAATATCCAAAAAGTTTTGTGTATCCAGTATTTGCGTAACAGTTCACCTCTGCATCTCCGAATATAGAGATTAACAAATTAGTTTTAAAATATTGAAAAGGACACTTTTCGAGGAAGGACAGATCCTACAAAAGAATGACTGTCCTCCCTAAAGGAGGGTGATTGGTCACTTTATAAAATATCAAGTGTATTACCAAAATTCATAAAGAATTTTGAAATTGAAACAATGCATTATTGCTGCAAGCAAAACCATTCCAATTGATTTGTGATTTGTTCTCTGAAAGTGGTTATTTTGAAAACTGTGTTGTTTGGTTTTTGCAATAGTCATCACCTGTTGGTGAACTTTGTAATCTATTTTGAAAATTGATGGGATAAAATTCCCTGGCTTCCCAAGCAGAATGCATAAAACAGTACATTTCTATCACCTTTTTTAAAATTTATTTTTCAAGTGTGCCAAACATTTTTAAGACACATGGTACACGTAAAGCAATATGTCTGTAATAAAAGTACATGTTTACCTGTTTTAATTTTACATAGAGCAAATAATCGAATCATCTGTCGAAATTCAGTCACAGCATCCATGGCATATACAAAATCTCTATTCATTTTCTGTCAATAACACAATACATAAATTTAAAATTTTCATACATTGCCTCTGAAAAGGAATTTTTGTTTTCTGAAGTAGCAAAATTCGAGTACAATTATATTACAAACCAAGAATATATATCCTTTTAGAAGCAATCCAAAGTTTCACAATTTATTTCATGAGGTAAATTTTAATTCAATATCTTCATTATAAGAAAGGTACAAAATGTATGATTTCATAATAGCAAAATTTAATATATAAATATCAATTAAAGTGGGATCAAAATTAGTAAAATAAAATGACAAATATCTAAATAAAAAATTACGATTTATATTTGTGAATCAGTTTGTTTAGAAAATTTAATTGGATTTTTTCTCTTTTTAGCTAATAAATTAAATGTAAATTCTAGCATTTCGAAATGGCATAAAAAGTCGGATTTAATGTCAATTTTTTTTTCTATCTAATAATTACAAAATAGATGCTTAGTTGCTGATTTTATTAGATAATCTTACTGTATAAGAAATATTCATAAAATTAGTTCTTTATATAAAATATAATATCTAGAATACTCCTTTAATGATTACATAACTTCCAATTAAATGTATTCTAATACTTGGAAACCATTTCGAATTGTGTTACCTATAATTAGAAGAGATTTATTGATACTAATATCACTATCAAAAATAAAACAAACTATAAAGAACATACTTTTAAATTAATCTAAAGTTCATATTCAAAACATGAGAAATATCAAAAATTTAAACAAATTTATATACCTTTTTACATATTATTTTTATTCCCAGTGTCTCCAAAGTTTTGTCAATATAATTAGCACAAGCTGAAATGACAGTTACACTATCTTTAAATGGGATAGTATCAATAGTAGACTGTAGATTTTCATTAACTACATCTATTAGATCTGTTAAGCAGAGTAAAACTTGACTTGTATTAAAATCATCAGCCAATAAAGAAATTACTCGTTCTTTTGTGCTTTTCAATCTGGGCTTAAAAAAAGGAATAAAATTATTTAAGATATAAAGAAAAATCAAATAAAATTTAACTTATGTGAATAATTTATAACAAAAATATTAAATAAAAAGTAATATTGAATAAAATATTTCAAAATTATAATGGATTATATATTCAAAATATATTAAAATTATCAATATGTTACAGTTATGATTTATAATACTGTATATTTTATTTTTCAACAAAATAAATTTTATTTCCATTATTGAATGCCTGTTATACTTCAGATTTGTAAAAAAAATTTATAGTACGAAAATTTAAGTTTGCATAAGAAATAAATGAAAGCATACATACTTCAATAATAATCTATCTTCGTCAATTAGTGGTGACACTAATTGCCCATTACTAAACAATTCTAATTCATTGATAAAATTATGAAACTTACAATGCATATCTTTTGCTCTAGCTAATGTTTCAGAACAATATAACATGTCTGGAAGAAAATTTAAAATAGTTATTAAATTTAATAATATTTAAAAAAAAATATTAGAAAGATGGCAAAAGCCCCAAAAATAATAATAAAATAAAAACAGGTCATTAGAACTAATTTTTAAGAATGAGCAATATTTAATAAAACAGTAACAGATGCAAAGAAGAAAAATGATGTGATTTAATATAAAATTTATAATATAAGTACAGCTTAATTAAATTAGAAATTATTTTAGCTTTATTTATGATTTTCACAAATAACATGTATGACTGTTCATAATCTGTTAAAATGAATGCAATATTATAAGAAGTATGTATATGGGATAGAACAACCTTTAGTTTTATTTTAACCCATGAACCACCAAAACTACAAGGAATGTTTCTTTTTCTACTCAAATAATATTATTTACTAAATTAAGCATGTTTTTCATAAATTTATATGGAAACTGAAAAAAAATTCTATTATTTGTTGAAAAATAGATGTTGTGTTTACACAACATCAGCGAAATAGGAATACAAAGTTAGTCTGATTGTATTGGGAAGTACACTTTTCTTTGAGTGGAGCAATGGGTCACTTTAAGCTGTATAACATTTTAGAAATCTACAGATCACTTTACATCTAATTTAATATAAAAACTTAAAATATATTTATTTTACAAATACTTATCATTATGCCTGAAACATTCAAGCAAGAAAAGCTTCACTAAAGTTACGATGTAAAACCACTGTTTACATTTTGCATCTGTAAACAGTTTGGCTGTGGCATTTTTTATATTGCAGTATCCTGTTATCCTTGAACTTTATGATAAAATGTCCACCGAATCCTCCTAATGACTTAGAAATGCTGAATTTGCTAGATCTTCCTTTTGCTGATCTATTTTTGGCTAACTCTCCATTCTCAACTGGTGTTTGTAAAAGGAATAGTGAAATCTCACATCTGAAATCTAAAAGAGACTTTTTGTTTCCAATAGTAGACAGGCGTAATATTTTCCATGCATTTATCAAGGATACATCAATATAATTACTAAATATTGGCCACCATTGTTTTGCCACAAACTCATATCCTGTAATTAGATAATAGATTGTCGCACAAATCAACTCCTCCCATTTTAGAGTTCTACCGTTCAATTAGATAAGGTCAAGATACAAACACCTTTTTTCTTCTGCATTCTGGAATAACGGAAAACACTTTTTACTACTTCAATTTTTCCAAATGTTGAACCAACAGTTACAACAAAGCTATCATTCCATCGAACGAACATTATTTTGTTTTTCTCTTCATATTGGAAATCGTAATAACCTCTGTCTTTTTTCCAAATGCATTTCATTGTTTCTAGTGAGCACATTTGTAAACGGTTTTCTCGGATTGTGCTTATAGCACTAAAACCTTTATTTTTTAGATGACAAAGAAGATGAATAGCCGTAAAAAAGTTATCAAAGTAAATAGCATGATTTGCGAGAGATTCAACAAGGCTAAGCAAATTTAAAACCACACTTCCACAATGATCAAATTCTTCATATTCTGATATTTTTGGATCTGACGACTTACCTGCATAAATATCAAAATTAAATACAAATACATCAGATGATGCCAAAGTCTATACTTTCTAGCCAAACCTTATAGGTTTTCCTTTCAAAAACATCTTTGCCAAATGTTTGTCTCGGTAAGGAATCATTTGCTCATCTATACTCAGGTCGTGGGAGAATATACCAAATAGTTGGAATTTAAGACTTAGTAAATTTAGATACGGTCTCACTTTTTATAATTTATTGAGTGTTGTCAATTTGGCTATTGTTAGCTTAATGCAAATTTTGTTTCATGCTCCTGTACTGTAAATGTGACATAGATTCTCGTACAATTGGAACAGAAATGTCCTTATTAAGAGACCAATACATTTGTTCTTGAGGTAAAGAATGATATACAGTAAGCAATAATATTCCAACAAATCTTCTCATGTAGGCTTCAGATGCAATAAATTCTGGAAATATTTTTGAATGAGACATAGATTTATAAAATAAAAAAAAACCTTATCAGCTATTTCAAGTTTTCTGTTTTTTTAAACTTTTTCATATGACACATACTGTTTTGAGAGAGCTTAAACTTACTTTTTACATAAACAACTTTTCCAGCAGTATCATTTAGCAAAATATCATTATCATTATTCAAAATATTAAGATTGCAACCTTCATCACTCGCTTCTGCAATTTCTGGTGAAACAACAATAATATCAGTCCCATTCTGTCCATCATCATCACTTAAATCCTCATCTTTTAATTAATAAAATCTTTCCAATGGCTTGTTCCAATGTAAGGTATTTGTTTTTAGGCATTTTTATGGCATAAAATGAATATGATACTGAGGCATCTAATAGCATGAGTAAAAAAGGGAAATAATCTTTTCTCATTGACATTGTACCAGTGCAACACCTGCCTTCTCTTCACTCCCCACACAAATAGAAACTTATTGGTGGAATGTTTCGATAAACTTTGACCTTGGCTAAAAATAGTTACCCCCTAAAGCTTGCGCTTCTTTCAGTAATTTTTTTCACCAAAAATATTATATCTAAAGTTTTGCCTTTAATATGAGCTTAATTACTATAAAGACAAATGTTTTTTTACAGAAATATTCCTCTTAATATTCCCATCAAAATAATCTGTTAGAATCAAATATGTTTGATAGCTATTTTTTCATACTCATTTATTTTGACCATTTTTGTCAACACAACATCAGTGGCTTATGGGTTAAAATAAAAATTAATATGCTTGCATGTTTCAAAGGAAATAGGTACAAAAACTGCATTGGAAATATATTGAATAAAATTTATTTAACCAATAAAACAAGAAAAATATCAAATATTATACAGAACTTACTTTTTCTATAAGGTGACTGAAGGCAAAATATGCGAAAATCATTCACAGAATTTTCTCTCAAAAATTCTTTTATAGATATAGTGTTTTGGATTGACTTAGACATTTTTATATCATTTCCTACTTGCAAAAGACCTAAAAACCAACATGATACATCAAAATATAAGTAACAAATTATAAAAATAAAAACAATAGATTATTAGCTAAAGATGTTGCTAATTAGTTTCTATTTTCGACATGTTTCTTTCAGATAATGAAATGTATTGATATCACATAAGACTACTAATAAATTTTGCACTATGCTAAAATATTTCGTGAAATATTATGGTTAACCTCAGTTGAATAAAAACCAACAGTTAATCATATTAAAATGTATACATTTTACCAATGGCTGTTAGTTCAGTAGCGTATTTTTAATAAAAATATTTAAAAATCCATATATAAAATTGACCATATCCTTAAAATGATCTAATTTTCATAGTTATGAGATGTTTCACATTACATTTAATGGAATGTCGAATCTCTCTCTGTTACCACTTGAACTTGGCTTGCACCATTAAATTAACATCTGTAAAATGAACAGTTGAGTGTATTCTACACCAAAAGATGATGACTGTGCTCTTATTTGTGTTATTTTATTCTTCCTTTGTAAATTTCTTTTCAACATGTTAAAAGTAACAACTTATTGTATATCTCAAGTAAAAAAAAATTTTAAGCATGAAAGATTTGTATAAACTGTAAATTGTTGAAATGTAATAAACTAGTAATGTTAAAAGACTAAAATTATGTAAAATTGGTTATGTGAGAGATTTTAGTGTATTTATATTGGATTCTAAGAATATCATCCAAGGCTGATAATACAGTTCAAGTCTGAAAATGAAAAATTATTCAAATATGTTGAATGATGTGGTCAGGATTGAGATGACTTTTTCCATTTATTTTTGTGATAAGAAAGAAATCAAAACTTATATCTTTTAGCTTTTTTTTTGAAGAAAATAATTAAATCATGGAAAAATAGTATAGAAAATAATTGATGTTTTAAACATAATTTTACTATTTTTAATGTTATAACCTGAGAATCACAATAGAAAAAGACCAACTTCTGTATGTTGACAACCCTTCCATATTCCACCTTTGCATCATTAATTTGCTAAGGTTTTACAGTATTTATTTCAAGCTATTATATATTATGAACTAAAAACATCTAAATACTTATTTCTACAGTTAGGGAATGAAGAGAATATGTAATTTTTTACAACAATCAATAAGAAAACATGAAAGTTTAAAATGTGAAGTTCAAAATATTTGAAATACGAGGTATGGCCATTAAATAATGAGACAGATGCTGTAAAACACTTTATTTTGATGTCATACATATTTACTTATTATCACTTCAATAAACACTCTTCCTCTATCCTCTCCATGTGAATCTTCCATTGTTCAAAACAGTGCTGAAAGCCTGTCAGCTCCTTTAGAATGCATGCTAATTCTCTTTCCAGTTTTTAATATACTTAAATCTTGTTCCTTTTAATGCAGATTTCACCTAAAGAAACAGATAGAAGTCACATGGCGCAAGAACCAGCGAATGGTCTAACATTGGGATGCTGTACTTGGCCAGAAACCTCTTGACAATGTGGAATGAACCTGCACAATGTCTTGGTAGAAAAATTTGCTGTACAGATTCTTTGTGAATTCCTACAGTCTCAGCAATCGCAAGAATACTTAACCAATGCTCAGGTCGAACCAGATTATCAATTTTTGCAATGTTGTCATACGTTTTTTACATGGAAGGGCGACCTGAGTGTAAATCACCTACAACATCTTCCCTGCCATTTTGAAAAAGCGTGAACTACTTAAAAACACATGCACACGATAAACATTCATTACCATGCACTTCTTTTAATAAATTATAAGTTTCAGTAGTGGTTTTTCCAAGTTTTTATGTAAAATTCACAACAAATCGCTGCTCACTTATCCTTTTTCTGGCAAAACAAAAAAAAAAAATTCTAATGCGAAAGAAAGCTATGGCTAAACAGATTTTTTTACAGAAGCGTGAGGCACTGTGTTCAAAACAAAGGCTTCACGCCAAACAGCTGCTAGTCACTGGCATACTTCTTCTGTAGCAGAGCCAGTCTTGTTATTTAACAGCCACACCTAGTATTTCAAAGACATATATTGTACAATTTAATCATTTTCTAAATACCTCATACTAACTATTTCAAACTGAAAATACGAAACTTAACATTACACATATTTTAATATTCAGCTTTTACAACCAAAAATGAGAGCAGAAACATCATGACAAAAATTGTCATAAATGAATTTTTAACCTATGTATAAGCATTTAACAAAATTCCCTTTTCCAATTTTAAAAAGTTTCAGTGTATTTTGGTTAGATTTATGAACATAGATATACTACACAACAATTTTTTCAAAGATTATGAGAAAATCCCCCCTACACACACAATGGATTTAAAGTATAGTTTTACACCTGCTATAAGCATAAGTATTACTGCTTAAGTCTTGCAACAAAAATATTTCTTTTCATTGTACACACAGAAAATAAATGAATTTGTAGGTCCATATAGCATAACATTTACTAATTAGTTTATAAAAATGAACAAACCTGCATGCAACCAGTAATTGCCCCACTGAGAGCAACTATGATAAGCTTCTGATTGTGATTTTTCATTTGAGTGATGAGGGAATAAAAGATCATAACCACCTGAATGCAGATCCAGATGAGAACCAAATATTTTACTAAAGAAAAAGACATCATATGAGAATCTTCCATCTGCATAGTATTGAACTTAAAAAGAAAAATAATATAAATAAATATTATAACTGTATATATTAAATTGTCAATTGGATTGTTAAAATAATGTGTTCTGTGAATTCATGTAATATAAAATAATGAACTAAAAAGTACATAAAAATTAAGTTAGAAGTCAAAGAATAAAAAAGTGACATTTCATTTTATAACTTGGAGAAAATGTTTAGTTATAAAAGAGGGATAATAATTTTATGTAATAATTACTGTTTACTGTAATTAATGACGATTTCATAACAGATCAAAACTCAGCAAAATATGTTCATTCCATTGAGTAATTTTTTTCCTAATTTTCAAATCATGTTAGGACAAAATTGAGCCGCAGAAATTATATTATTGAAGATTTAAAGATTATTGCAGATTATTCAACCATGTTAAAGCAAAATATCATGTTATATACCAATTACATGATGTATAACATATATATTATTCCTGACTTAAAATAATTTTAGGAAAATAAAAATATTGAAAATAATTTTATTCTGAAACAATGAAAAGCAAAAATTAAACTTCATATTAATCTGAGGGAGTTATCTATATAATATTTCAAATGAATATAATTACTTTTCATTGGAAAATATGCTAACCTGGCTAAGACAGAACATTCTATATGCCAACCTGGTCTTCCATTACACCATGGTGACGTCCAATAAGGTTCATTTTCTTTAGCTACCTTCCAAAGAACAAAATCTCGTTTATCTTTTTTCGAGGGATCAATATTTGTTTCATTGACTTCAGATATTTCATTCAATATATCAGCAGACACACCTTTTGCAACTTTGAAATAAACATTGCCTGCAATTTTAATAATTATTTAAATATGCATAAATAACATTTAAAAACACGAAAACTGATGCTTAATAGAACACAAACATTTTAATTAAAAGTAGTCATAAACATTATTTGAATTTTCAACTTATATGAAATACATTAACCAATGAATAAAAATTGCAAATACGAAAATATGATAAATAATCAATAGTGTGCACTAATAATGAATTCATTTTTTTTTCCTTGGAATTATTCAAAAAAAAAATAGTATAAAATATCTTTAAACTAAATGAAAGAAATTATCTGTATAAAAACTGTAACTACAGTTTTGAATAATATCATTAGAAAAATCTTTTGAAACATCACTGCTGCTTTTTAAACAGCACAATGTATTTAACATTTAAAAAAAAAAAAAAAAAAAAAAGGAACAATGAAATTTTAAAAAAATTCAGCATTTTTAAAAATTAAAAGTGATTTTTTTAAAAGTTATAACACTTTGAAAATATTCTACTTTCCGATTAATAATAAAATTATTACAAATATAAAACAGACAACAGTTATTTTTTTAAAAATTTTTAAAAGGGCACATTGAACAGACCACTAGGAAAAATATCAATGTTACATTTCAGTCTTTGTAAAAAATACCTGTTTAAATAATAACTATAAATTTTAAAAGTTGTCAGGTAGAGGGAAAATAAGATGCTAAATTAGAAAACAATTTGGGACTGTTAAATGGGAAAAAATAGAAAAAGAAAATTACAAGTACAAAAACATTTTAAAAAATAATATGAAAAAGTTTATTACAATATTTAATAACAACATCACACACATACAAAATAAATACATATTTAAATTTGAAAGTTTGTTTGTCCAATATACAAATTCACACCCTTAATCGTATCTCTCCAAAATTTTTAGGATGCTTTGTGGATGAGTGGGAGGAATCATAAACATATTCCTGCCAAAAAAAAATTTCACATTCATTTTTGGTGATATCTTTCAGGAACTCCTCCTTTTACACAATTTTTCTGTGTTTTCCAGGAGACGTAACAATTTTTCCTAAACTTTTTCTGTTGAAAAGATGGGCATTTTATAAAGTTTCTCAATGCAATTTGATTTTTTTTTTTTGAATCAGTTAAAAAAAGGGGAGGGAGTGTGTGAGATTGGTGTAGCATAAAAATAGAAAGGCATAGATACTCAAAACTTTTCATGCGAATTCGGTTATTTCGAAAATTTGCTTCAGATTTTTAAAAATGTAATGTTTCAATGACATATTTAATCTTCACAACATATAATTCTGAATCATATTATAAGACATCACATCATGATCTTTCATTTCTTCTGGATATTTATATTCATGTAGTGGGATAGTAGCCATTGTTGATCCACATTTCTTTCTCAAGCAATATTCACACAATTTTTTAAAAGAATGTTATATTTATTCATCTATTTGTTCTTAGTTGAAGAATGCTACTTTTTGAGATCGTTATTCATATATGTTTGTTTATTGCTATAGAATTAATTACAAAATAACAATATTCGACTGAACTTTTCACAATTAAACACTATTTTTAACAAGATGCTTCACATTTTTACAGCATTGCAATATTCACAATCTTTCTAAAAACATTCCTACTTATTCATCATATCCCAAAATTAAGCATCTGTGTAACATTCTTATAAATTCTAATGTTACATAGTCTGTCTTGCTATTTTTAATATTACATAAAGACGCAGATCTGGTACGGTGGATAAGATGCCTGCATCCTAACATCTTGACATCGGCCTAATTCCCTGATTCCTTTGTCACCTACTTTGGATCTATTTTTGCACTAATTTTGAATTGATTGCATATTTTTCCATCCAATTTTTTTTTCTTGAAGTATTTTTACAATTTTCTTTAACACCTTTTAAAAAATGTTGAAGTGATTATATGTTTACTTAATGCAGTTTAGCTCTTGAATTCCTTTTAAAGCAGGTTGAATTTATTTATTTATTTTGAGTATTAAAGTCAGTGAATTTTTGAAAATAATACTAAAAAGCATCAATTTTGGATTTTTAAAATTCTGAATAGTTCCATCCCAAAATCTATTAATCCAAATAACACAGTATTTGTTTGGTATACAAAATGAATATTTGACCCATTTTTTAAAAAAATAATGGGGGAGAAACATCAATTAATAGGTTTTATATAAAAGTTTAATTGAACAACAGTTAGTGAATTTGATTTTTTCCATTTCCACTTTTTCTACGATTCCACTCATCAACAAATTATTCTGATGCATATTACATCACATGTCATCATGGTATATGCTACTGACAATTTATTATTCTCCATAGATTTTTTCGAAGATCATTATATTTATTCACCCATCTGTTCACTTTAAAAAAAATTATATTAAAATATTTTTATAAAATTTTAGTTTTATTTTAAATATTCATCATGTATATAACAGGTACTCTAGCTAGCAATATACATATATAGTAAAAAGATAAGAATTTATTCAGTTATCAAAACAATGAAAATTTACCTTTTTCAGTAACATAAGCAAAATCTTTTTCAATTAGCTTTTCAATAAATGCAATTATGTGAACAATATTATCAGTTACACGACTCACAGACGAAGGAGGTATCACTCGCATAGCAGCCATGTCTTTAAAAAAGTCTGATTCATACATTCTGGATATTTCTGATGTACTCAAATTAGACTGAAAATAAAATATACATCAATAAAAGTTAATATAAAAAATTTATGCAAATAGTTTTGATAATTTTAAAGCTTACTTCAATTGATTTTCTTATTATTTTATCATCTATATCGGTGATTCCCATCAAAAGTAAGACATTGATTCCAAACACATTTTCCATTATTCTTCGTAAAATATCAAATTTGACATAACAACTGAGCAAAGAAAAAAATATATCATTAGAAGACACTTTTTCTAAAATCAATATAATTTATGCAAGAGCTAATTACTAGTTTACATAATGCTTTTGTTTTGATTGATTGTTTATAAACATCACACTGAGAAGCTAATACACATAACCTTGTAATTTTGCACATGCCTTGCAATTCTGAACCTTGGTCAAGTGACAAATACGATGCCTGAGCTGGTACTTCCCTCTTCAAACTTCCATACCACACCTCAAAGGATTTAAATGTGCATCAGTCCCACCATATAACCGGTCTTTAGTGGCACTAGGGCTCAAACTCAAGACTCAATGATAACCGCCAGCTGCAAATCCGTGACCATGACCACTAGGCTACCACAACCACATATACATTGCTTTTAAAATAGCTTGGAGAGGTGTGAATGTTAGGAGAGGGGTGCCAGCTCAGGTGTCATCTTCGTCACTTGACCGAGGTTCAAAATTACGAGGTCCGTCGCCAATAGCTCTCGTATTGCTTCTACAGCGAAGTTCATAAAAAACTAAACTAAAAAAACCAAACTAAACAAAAAATCTAAAATAGCAGTTAATTTTACCTGGAACTAAAAATACTGAAAATAGAATTGAGTATATTATATTAAAATAAATTTAATTATCACTTATTTCAAAAGAACAAAAAAAAAAAAAAAATTAGGGGAAAATGCCAAGTAATCTTTTTTTTACTAGCACCAGTTATGAAAGACAAATAAATTATAAAAATTGAAAATAATAACAAGGATATAAGAAATTAACAAATTAAGGAATCAAATTATTTAAAATAAATATTATCAAAATTTAAAAATACATAAAAGCATACTAAAGCTGAAGCATATTTTTATTCATTATTGATTTTATAAATTAAGTGATATTTATTAAATGTCTTTTGATGTTAAATCATAGGTTATTACTTTCAAGTGAACAGAAAAAAAAAAAGTTTGATAAATGTGTTATTTGCACGTGCAAGTAAAGGATTTTTTTAATAGTATTTGCACCCATTTAGTAAAAAAATTTGATTATTCTGGATCAAAGAATTATTTTCATTTTCACTGTTTAATGGAATTCATTTCACAATGTATCTGAAGATGCATTGTTAAGTGCAGATAAAGGTACTTTTAAAAAAATTGTTCAAACTAAAGAGTCTAAATTTGTGGTGTAATATCATTCACTAACACATAAAAATATTCAAGTTTAATCATGAATATATGAAGAATTTCATAAAAGTCAAAACTTTATTAATGAAACGGGATTAGCAATGTTTTTCAAAATATTCAAAAAAAATTAGAATAAAAATAGAAAAGATACATATTAATGTAATGCATACACAAAAAGCTGACTAGTGTGATAAGGCAATTTCTTTTTAAGACATGCAAAATAATAATTTTACAAATTCTCGAGTATTGGATGACAAATAATTTTTCTTTTCCTTTTTCAGAAGCATATATCTAATTTTGGAAAAAAAAAAAGAATGATGACAATGATTAAAAAATAATACTATGATTTTTTTAAAAAAAAATTGCATTTAAAATGATAAAGTCAAGTACTCATGTTTTATAAGATGAATTTTAGATAGAAAAAAAAATAATATTTCTTCCCTCAAGTTTCACAAACAAAAAAAATAGCATTAACCCATTTTAAGATTTGAATAAACAATAACTTTCCAGTTTCTCATGCATATATTTTAGGCACCTTTTTATTTGTTCAGTTACATCAGGTTTTTTTAAAGCATTATTTTGGAAAAAAATATGCTAAACAGTACTTATGCCATATTATGTCACATTTTTAACAAGAAATTCGAACATTTTCTTACAAATTCTGCTGCCCATAGTTTATCTTCTTGTATTTCCTATAAAAATTTTAACTCCAACAAAAAACACATCTTTGGATACAGATTCAGTAGGGCCAGGACAAGATGGTCCCCCTTTCTACTTCCCAGTATGAAATTCCAGTACCATAAAGTTTTGGGGTAGAACTCACGGCCCAAGATGATAGCCCATCTCTTTGGTTCTTGTTTTTCATCACTGCAGCAGTAAACTCATTAAGAAATTCTAATTGTGTCAGCTCTTCCTCACATTCTCTATGTAATTGTCCAAGCAAATGCCATCATCAGCGTGCTTGTAAAAATATCCACCACCACTTCTCATCTCTAATTTTTGGTCAATACTGGCTCAAAAATCCATCTAGATCAACTTTTGTTGTAAGAGGTAACAACATGTGGCTGTTCTATACCTTCTTTTCTGTTGTATTCTATCTTTTTACTGCACCTACAGATTCAAAATGTGTGAAGCTAAACAAATAACCTGGTTGTTTTTCCCTTTCACAATGTTAAAAAAAATCTGTGGTAATCTACTCAATTGTCTTACCATTTCACAATGTTAAAAAAAAATCTGTGGTAATCTACTCACAAATGTCCCTTTATATTTTTTCTTTAAAATTTTAGAATTTATTACAGGACAACTTTGTAATCTGTAATTACAAATTGTTCCTGTGGTATGAAAGTTTCTATTCCTCATTTCTACCAATAATCATAAGGAAGTAAAAAATATTGTGAGTATATTAAGTTTGTATTTCAGAGGAAATGAAACACACATGCAAGTCCAATATAACAATACTCTTGTTTTATATGGCGATGAATTCTTATTGTTTGACACCTGTTCCATACTAACATATACTTGAAGATAATGATTTTAAAATGATTCAAGAATCTGTAAAATGTGTGTGTAATGCACATTTTATAAGTTTCATTCACATAATACATCTTTGCAGAATGATGACTTGTATATAGAATCAGTTCTTCATTGATGCACAAAAATTTAGAAAACACTTCAAACTGTTGAAGCTTTTTACAAAATACTTCAATAAATAGACACATCTTAGCTAATTTGTCCATTTGATCAATAATATCATTGTAGAACAGAAGTATATTTTCTTCATGAAACCACTGCCAGCTTATAAAATTGCAAATAAAAGGTATACAGCAATTGTTCAATAAGCTCCAGTGCAAGTCTTCGTACAGGAGATAATGATATCCAGAAAATAGTATTATACCTCAAAATTTTCGAAGTTTTTTTCCTATCAAAGAAAATACAATATTGTCTTTTGTTTTGCATAAAGTTCAGTTTCTTCAATAATTAAAACAATTTCCTCATGAAAGAGCATCCTAAATAACTTATATGGAGTATTAATTTTGAAAATTCTTCTTCCAATGTAGCAATTTTTTTTGCTATTGGCAATGTATCTGAACAGTATGATCAATCAAATGTTTCCTTATAGTGACTCTTGCTTTTCTGTGCTTTTCAAATTATTTTTTTCTTGTCTTGGGCTTTTTCATATTTTTATCTCCTTTATCCAATTCATCCTAGCTTTCATAATTAGTAGCCCGTCTATATTTAGCAGTTTCTTTTATCTAAATACACCCTATAGAGTTTTCAATTTTCTGCAGTTTTTAAATTTATAAAAATCTCCAGTGGAAATGCTATTTTGGCCACACCCCTGCCAAGATTTTTAAAATTGGGCCAATTGTGTAAACTTCGCAGAATGCTGAATGGAAGAATATGAAACAAATTCTACCACCATTAATGTTTTAAAAACCTCAAAAGTAATTGTAGAACGAGTATGAAATTTAATAATTACACTGACTTGATATTTTTACTGTATTATTGTCAAAAAAGATCTCTTAAAAATCCACCTAGAGCTTTCCAAAGTAAATTTTATGAGATTTGCATAAAAATTACATATAGTAATTAATTTAAAAAAAAACTTCTCAGAAAAGTAAAATCTTAGTTTAACATACTGTTTGGGTTGATTTTCAAAAGTACACTAGAGTGGGATTAACAGAAAAGCCTAGAAAGAAAAGCCACATTTGGAAAATAATCTTCAATAAATACTTCTGTCACCAATGATGTTGGGTACACCATAATCCAACCAAAATCTCTATATCACCAGATAAATTCTGGGTATATCTTTGCATTATTTTCTTAGCCCTTTACTTCATCTGATATTTAACTGGGGTCCAGAGGCAAAGTAACAATTTCTGGGTCATCAGAAAATTCATTTCAATGTAATTGTTCTAAATAATCCAATACTTGTTAAACAGGCAAACTTTTTTTAGCCTTATGTAATCAAAGTTGAAATACATGCAATAAAAGAAAAAAATGAGGTTTAAAAAACATGGTCTGGTTGCAAAGAGATACTTTCAAACACATCTTGAGTCAGTCAGAGATCGAAAATTTCATGTGTTGTTTTGCAGGTGTAGTACATTAGTAACAGGGGAGAATTTGCTGAAATTCCAATCGGTTTGAAAAACTAATGAACGCTCCAATGGGCTATTATTTCTTCTACAGCAAACGACTTTTTGTAACTCCACTAATTTGTAATTGCCACTTTAAATTGATGTTTTATATAATAGATAATTATAAGTAAATTTTAACAGCAAAAATGATTCTTATTATAATGTAGTTTAGAAAAAACATACATATTGAATGTGAATGAAAAAAAAATGTTAACCTTTCTTAAAAAAATATTATCTCTAAGACAAACTTTTTTTAAAAAAAATTATAGAATTTGTCACATTCATAGAAGATACAAATAAAATTAGCCTTTATTAGATATTTCGAATAGTTATTTTGAGAAAAAAAATCAGAAGTTGTTCTCAAATTGGGAACAATGGTACTTTAATGGATCAAAATTTGTAATAAAACACAGTATTAAAGAGTAAATCTTTTAAACATACTATATTGATTATGTATATGAAAATTCTTGTAATTTTCAGGTAAAAATATAATACACATTAATTGTTTTCTGCAGAAAAGTTTAAATATAAAATCATATGTACTCAAGCACTAATGAGGTATGTGTTCCTGATTTGAATATACATAAAAATACACCAAAAACATGTCATTACAATAGTATATTTTAAGAAGGCATGTGAATAATTAGAACATACCAAATATTTTTTAAAATAAAAATACAAAAATTTTGCCTAAATATACAAGAAATTTACTTTGAATGGTATTGAATCTAATAAACTGCCCATAAGATGCCAGCTATAAAGAAAATAAGTTATATAAATAAAGAAATAATTTTATATTTGTAATATATATATATATATTGTTACGAAAATATTTTTCGTGCAGGAGTGTGCATGGAATGAAAATTTATACCAACTGGGAGGATAACAAGAAATGATGATTTATTTGTAATTCTTCCAGACAACACACAGGTAACACAATTTGGACAATAACAGATATACAGTATCAACTCACAGTACCTCTTAGTATTGCAGGGAAGCATCAACTCACATTTGTAGCAATATATATATATATATATATATATATATATATATATAGTGAGGTCTTTAATAAGCACTTTTTTTATATAAAAAGTATAATAAACAATTATAACCTTTTCAAACTGTTAAAATATAAAAAATTTTATTCATAATAAAAATTACAAATCAATGATGAGAGGCCTTTTAAATGTTAGAGTTAAATTAGTAGCCAATTTTGGATTTGATGCAATATACAACTGGATAGTCACTTTTTCTTTCATTTTGACAATAAAATTGAAAATCATCTCTTAATTGTTATCAGAAGTAATGATATGATGAACTATCATAAAACTTGCCAAAGTTGGAAAAAAAAAATTCAACTAGACAACTGAGCATATACTGCATCTATACCAAAACTTCACTACCTTATGAGGAATTCCAATATTTCAAAAAATTTATCTGGACTTAACATCCAAAGTTTTGTTACAAAAATATCTATCACAAAAAAAAATCTAGTTAACACTAAGTATTGAACATTTGTCATAATATAAAATAATTTACAGTGACTATTTGAAGCTGACAAATAGATATTACAAAATAAAATAACCAATTAATTTCATTTTTGAGCAAAAAAGATTAAAAGTAATAATAGTTATATAACAGCTTCATTGAAAAAACTAAACAATATTTTATGTATATCTATTTATCTATATATATATATATAGAGAGAGATTAGATAATAATTGTTTTAAAAGATTTTAAAAATTACTGAAATTTATATACTTAAAAGGAAATTACCAAGCATGTCCAATGTGTGATTCAGCATATACTGTAGGACCACAAATGTACCTAATTTAGTAAAACAAGACATAATATCAATTATACTTATTTTGGTACTTGAGTAAAATCTTACCGACATGAAAGTCAGTACAATTCCAGTCAAACTTATATATTTCCAATCCAATCATCATTTAGTGAAACATTTCTCATTTGGTGAAAATGATTGATGGAATTTCATACATATATCCTTATTTTACATTCACATTATATTTAATAGAAATCACATAAATATTCGTTTTAAATTTCATACTAATTTTGCTGCAAGAAAAATATTAATACTATAAACATTAATATTTATATAATTTCTCCTTCTACTCTAATGAAACTATTTCTTTCTTTCTTTTTCATAAACAACTAGTAACATTCTTTTTTTAAAACTAAAGCTTTAATTTTTACAATTGGTGTGATGATTATACAGCAGATATTAATTACAATAAAGATATTTCAATTTAAAAATGAAGCTTTAAAAACAATAATAAATAAAATAATTTTTTTAGAATTACTTTCTTATAAATTCCATAATTTCAAGCTCATTTATCTAATAAATAATAAAATGCTTCTAAATAAATCAATCAAATAAGAAAATAAATTTAAGCTATAATACAGATTTGATGTATTTTTAAATGGAGTTTGAATTACTAATTGTCATCTCTACATATAAAAAAATATTTCAATTTTCAAATTCAAAACTAAGATCAAGAGTGGAGAATGAATGGCTATATGGGACATCAAATTCAACTTTTTATATAAATTTCAATGAAATAACTTTTCAGTTTCCATCAATGTTTTGTTGATCTGATGTATTTTTTTATTAATGTAAGAATTATTTATTCTTCATTGTAAGTTATAGTTAAAACTCTGATAAATGAAAAAAATTGTTTTCATGTTTGTTATATACTCTTTAGTTATTTAAAAATACAGGATGTGTTAAGTAATGTTAAAATGGTTCTGCTTCTCTCATACAGTTAAAATTTTCACTAATTTTACCTTCTATCAATGTATAAAAAATTTTGAAACTAATACGTAAAGCTGTATTTTTTTTTTTTTTTTTTTAATATATCTAATTGAAATTTCTTGAATGCTACTTGTTAAAAAATTGCAGAGGTTTTATATTACTAATAATCTTATGCAATCTAATTCAGAAAGGTCTCCCACAATAGATTCAATCAATGGTTCTTAAAACTTTTTAATCTTGCAGCCCTACTTCAACACTTTTCAAAAAACTCCCATCCCTCCCAATCATAAGCTTGTGTGAAAAAAAATTATGTTGTTCAAATACTAATTTATTTTTATTATCTATAGCAAAAAAATAACCCATTTATACTTAGCACTCTATTAATGAAACAGTAATTATGTGGGAATTATTTATAATTTATTATTCAAGATTGCCAATGTGCTTTGATTTTACATTTCTATTCTGCCTTGTAAGGGTTTCTGCTATCATTTAGCACACACGATTAGACATTGCTATCAATACATCAAGTGCAGAACTGTTGTGAAAAAATGATGAGGAGTTTCAAGCATGTTTTTAAAGTATCACCAGAAGATAGGTTTGATTGGTATTATTAACATCACATTGAAAGCAACACAAGGGCTATTGGTCACAGACCTTGTAATGTTGAACCTCAGTCAAGTGATGAGGATGACACTTAAGAAGGCACCTCCCTCTCTTACTCCCACACCATGCCAATGGGAGGACTTTGAGCTTCGGTAGATTTAATATGCATCAGCCTCAGCTACACAACATCAGAAGAAAGGTAAATATAACATTTTGCATTACATGCTATGTTTATAATTTAATTTATTTTTTTCCTGTTACTTTTCAAGAAGTTATGTTATAGTTTTGTAACAAGGAAATACATAAGCTTGATTCTTAAGTTAGTTATCAGATTGTAACTATTTTGCGTTCCATTTTTGGAACACTAGGCAAAACCATTATCACTTGGATTAATGATTTTCCTTCAATTTTTTTTTTTTTTTTTAAGTTTTATTAATTTCAGGATGCCTAAAATTCTAAGTTTACTTGAAATAATTGACATTTTGGAGACTCATGACACCATTGAGACAAGTGTCGTAATAATACAATCACTTGCAAATGCTACATCACCCATTTCTGACCAGACTCTAGAGATGAAGAAGGGAGAACAATAAATAATCTATCAGGTTCTTTGCTATGTACACCTGCTTAATCTTATTCACAATGGTTCTGATGCTGATTCTGATCCAGATGATCCCTTATTCATGCCTGAAGATGATTCTCCAGCAGATGAATTTGCATTTACCTCTACTGTGTAGCAATGGTAACAATCTCCCCCCTCAAAGAGAGAAAAAAAACTCAAAAACAAATAAATGGGAGGAAAGCTGATCTAAATACAGAGAAAAAAGAAGAGTTACACAAATAACAAACGATTTCTTCATAATAGTAAGAACTGCTACAGAAATTCTTGAGTTTTTTTTCTTGATGACAAAGTTATTGAACTTATTGTATTATACTCTAATCTATATGCTTTAAGTAAATTAATAAATTTTGGCTTGACTAATTCCAAATTCAAGTGTATTCTGGGGATTATATTTCTGAGTGGCTATGTCTCAGTTTCCACGAGACACAATTTCTGGGAGAACAGATGTGAGTAATGTACTCATTGGTAGTGCCATGAAACATGACAGCTTTGATATCATAGTTTCTCATCTCCATGTTGCTGGCAAGGCAAATTTGGATTCAATAGACAAGTTATCCAAGTTGAGACCCATTATAAACAAACTAAATGAAAAATGCATGAAATTTAAGCCTAATGAAACATATTTCAGCATCAATGAGTCTGTAGTTCCCTATTTTAGTCGTTAATGATGCAAACAATATACTAGGGGGAAACCTATTTAGTTTGGATATAATTTTGGTGAGAGGTAATACCTTTAGGATACATCTGTTGGTTTCAGCCATACCTGGGTAAAAACCTAAATATGAAACAAAAAAAATATAGCCTTGGTGCATCAGTTGTCCACCAGTTTACTGGAGAACTTACAGAGGCACAGCCTGGACAATATCATTTTGTATTTGATAACTTTTTCACTAATACTGCATTGATGAACAAACTCAGTTCATTTGATCAGCAAGCAACAAGGACAGAAAAGATTGTACTGATAAAAATCTCTTTTGGAATCAGATAAGGCTCTAAAGAAGAAAGGGTGTGTTTAAATATCTGATGACATTAACAATATTATTTGCAGATCGCACAATAATAGTATTGTCCCATTTGTGTCATCTAGAGCCAGTGTTAATCCTATATATCTAGTCAACCGATATTCTCAGAAGCACAAAATAAGATCCAAGTTCAGCAGCCATATCTCATCAAAATCTATAACCAGTTTATGAGAGGTGTGGACAGAACTGATGAAAACATTGATAAGTCTCACACATTAAAACATTCCATAAAACGATATTCAAACCCTCTTCTGTTCTGTTTCAAATTGATTCGAAAAACACTTGGCAATTAATTCCATACAACATGTGAGAGGAAGCTGATAGGTTTTTGTCAATGAGTGGTATGCCTTTATCTGGAGACTCATAACCATCCAGTGAAACTAAGTCAAAAAGCAAGACCATTTGATAAATGCAACATTGATTCACACTGTGATGGAATGAATCATATGATAGTAAGGCAATCAAAATAAACACACTGTGTCCAATACAATAAGAACACCCCTTTTTTATGTGAAAAATATGAAGTTGCTTTATATGTAAAATGTGATGTTGAGTATAACACTATAAAATGTGATATATGTGTGTGTATTGTATCAAATGTGGTCAACCATTTTCTACAATAATAACACAACAGTTTTATTTATTACATAAGTAGGGCAATTAATTTGTCTAGAGTTCCTTTTGTTTTGGAGCATATAAAAAAGGTTCAGATAATTATTTTGGGTCTTTTAATTCTTTTTTTCTCCCAATATATATGAATTTCCTGCACAGATTCCAAAAAAATTAAAAATCTACTGCATAAAGGGCTAAAATATAAGTAAAATAATTCGATATAAAAACCAACGTTTTTATATGGTGGCAAAGTTTGTTAGAGAAAATTATTGAAATATTAGTTAAAACTGTTAGTTATTTTTAACTTTAAAATTTACTTAAGAGCGTATTAAAAAATTCATAATATTCATAAAATCAAAACATGCATTTGAAAGTTTGTAAGTCATTCTATTAAAAAAAATGGGAACCAGAATTCAGAAAAAATTATTGTGATAAGACATAGCGCTAAATATTGGAAACTTTCTTTCTTGTGAATGATTACTGACTAAAAGTCAGCAACCCTTACTATCTCGGAGATAGTAAAGGGGAGATAGTATCTCCCCTTTGTGAGTACAAAGGTTTTACGATACCTCATGCGACGTGGGGAGTGCTCGGTGTTCCCAGAAGGGGAAAGAAATTTTTTCCTCAATCCTAAAATCGCTGAGAGGAAAGAATATTTTGACTTTTCTCAAAATTTCAAAGCTCTAGCTTGATGGGAAGTTGGTTAAATTAACGATCGAAAATTTGATGACACACACACACACCAAGTGAAATTCAGAAAAACGTTTTAATAACTTCTCTTATAGTCATTGAAATAAACACCAACCTTAGTCAAATGAAACAGTAAAATACAATTTTTTTTTGTCCTTGCAATGCATTTGTATCAAAATAGAAATAACCAACTATACTAGAAAAGCATTTTCACACTAGTCACAGCAGTGTGTGTGGCACAGGATGTTACATTTTACGCATTTGTGGTCATATTTTGATTTTCAAATATACTGAAATTACAATGCAATATTGCTACATACTGTGATTAGTAGGATTTTTTCAATATATAAATATGATTTGCAGCTTATCTTAGATATTATAATTGCGTTGCATAGAAAATGTAATATATTAAAGATGAGTAGATTATAACTGTTTTTTTGAAAATTCATGAACCTAAATGAAATTCATGTGACCTCATTTGGGATTGCTACCTACAGTTTAAAAAGTGCTGACTTATATAATCAACTAAAATATTGATTCAGACTTTAATACATTTAGAATTGATTTAAATGAAGTATCAGTATTCTCTTGATGATAGACAATTTTAGGCTGGAATAATAATTTAAATTTGGCACATTAGTTTTCAATTAACCTGATAACTTTTTTTCACAAAATATCTACATAGGTCATGTATAATCTGATCTTGATAGCTATTTGTTAAAAACATCAGATAATATTTTAAAAATATGTTATATTGTTCTTTTTGTTTCTTAGCCCCTCACCCATTTTTTTTTTTCAAATAATTTAATGTTCTCTATGATAGCTTGCAGTATTCCTTTAATTGTACTGTTAAGTATATCTAAAATTATAATTTATGTTTCTTATGATTTTGAAGGAAAGGATAAAATGCATGTTTTACAGAGGTGCACATAAATAAAGATTCAATTCTTAAAAAAGTTGACTGTTCTGTTTGTAAGAATAATATTAAGCTTGTAATAAGTGAATTAATTTATCCATCCTCAAAGGAACTATTCTAAAAATGTTAGGCTTTTTTTGTGTAAATTACTGCATAATATTATATATTATATAAACTTCTTTAATTTATATTTTAAACATACATTATTATTATTTAGTTTATTCTTAATATTCTACAACACATGAATATAATATTTTCAATAATATTTAATGCTTATAATTATTTATTACATATGAGTTATTTTTTATTATAAAATTTATTGTTATATGATATAATCATTACTGCAAAAAAGTTATGATTCTTTAATTATAAATAATTATAATTTTTTTATAATTAAATATTAAAGTTTTTTCAAAAAAATTTCTTTAATCTTAACATTCTCATTAAGCAAACTTTGACTTTGTAATTTTCATCATTTGGTTTTGGTTCACTATTTATTTGTGACATAATTGGAAGAGATATGTAATTTCTTACATATCCCTACCTTAGCAACCTATTTTATAAATTGCCAACGTTTCTGCCCAAATCACTTATGGGCACCCAATACTTCACTTCAACCTTAGATTTAATAAGTAATTGTCAGAAATGTGTACATTTATAATGTTTATTACATAGTCATCAAAAAATGTTTTTCATTTTAAAGTATATTTTTTTAAAATTTTTTTATTAAATTACACAAGTAATCCAACAAAGCATTCCTAACTTTTAATACTAGATTCTACACTGCAATTACTGCATTATATGACATCCAACAGAATAAATAATACAAGTGTAATTTACAGTAAAATAAAACTAATTTATACACATAAAAATATCTTTTTCTCTTACCAAGTTAGTATGTCTTTATTTTTTAAAATCAATGGAACTTTCTTATTTGCTGAAGAGTTATAAATTGTTATTCCTGTTTCATATCCTTGTGGTGTCTGAAATTTACCAAGATAAGAGGAATACAATTTTGAATTGAAAGATTTTGGAAGTAATGATAATGTTTGAATCATTGAGGGACAAAATCCTATTTTCATTCTTGAAATCCACATCATAGTCGCTGAAATAAATAAAATATACATTTTCTCAAATGACAAAAGAAAACATTTTCTAAGATAAATATAATAAAAGTAAGTTACTTCCTCTATTATACGGCAATTCTCTTTTCCAGAATTGTAAGTAATCCAACTTTTTTACATAAACTAACAAGTCATAAAAATTATTTTAGGATTTCAACTTCAATGGAATAATGCAGGCTATCAATACAAAACAGAACATTTTTTTTCAGTTTTAATTTTTTTTCATGTGTTTACTACTTTATTTTTATGTAATGAATTAAATTTTATGCAATAATTAATACATAGTTTTGTTTAAAAGTGTCATTATTTGTGATTTTTGAGTGTTTTTGGTAATTTGGCTAAACTCTGGTCTAATATCTGCAGGATTATCAAGAAAGTACTACATGTTCTTCATTTTGAATCTGAACTATAAGGCTAAATAAAAATATTTTGTCTTCTCAGATAATATGAATAAAATATCTTAAAATACTTAATAAGAAAAAATGCTTATAAAAACAAATGTAAACATCACTAAAGATCATTCGATGGTTAAAAATCGTGAATGTGATGAACCTAAAAAAATTGGTAAATTTGTTACATTATACTTCATTAATCTTGTACAGAAATTACTTTTGAAATTTGAAAAATGATAAGCAAAAGAGATCTCATTTTGCTATATAGGTCAATTTGTTTTTATTTTATGACAGGCCTGTCCAAATCAAAAGAATTTACAGGTCGCTTTGGAAATGCATTTTATTTCAGTGGGCCGCATTATATATAAATGTACATCTATGTATATATACATATATGTTTGCATGCATGTCTCAGACATAATTCTATTTATCACCATTTTCATTTTGGCTCTTTTAACAACAATTCAAATTCTCAGGTCAATTCAAATTCTCTACAACTATGTTCAACTTTTGAGTCACAAAAAGAGACTAATCCTCCCCAGCACTATTAGAGAATTCAAGAACATTCTGCAATGAATCATGCAAAATTATATTTTATTGAATTGAATGTATTTATATGAAATATAGTTTAAGAATCTATGCAGCTGTTCCAACACAAAGCTGAGGTAAATTATTAGCGATCAAGATACTGAGCAGTCAGCCTGTCTGATACCATACACTTCTGGGTCAGATATATTAGGCTTGCTAAATACAGACTGGCTACTGCTATTTCACACGATCCGCGCATCACAATAGCTCCTTGCATCTATTAATGCACAACCACAATTTTCAATAAGTTTGTTGTTTACGTATCACCCACTCGTGCAAGACGGACTGCACGCTTTTTAAAATGAGCTCAACCTTTTAATAGTTTCTGAACAAGAATATAGAAGGAAAAATTTTAATGATTGTTGTTAGTCAATGCATTGTGATATTCTCATAGTGATGAGTTATGTGGTGGAACTCATGGAGGAATGTTCTTTAGTATTTCTATTTACAAGTTTAAATAGTACTTTTCCATTTCGCCGGTGCAAATCTCGCCAAGAAAACTTTATTGACGAAAACACACAGTAAACACATATTTCGTTAGGCGTCGAATATATCATTTTTGGAGACTTTATCGCTTGCGTCGAACGAAATGGAAAAGTATAGTTTAAATTTTTTTTAGATGCCCCGGCTCCGCGGGCCGCAGGTTGACACCGAATGGGCCACATGCGGCCAGGCCTGATTTATGGTTCAGTCCTCTTTAATTTAAAATGACAAAAAATTTACCTTTCATTTAATATAGATGATTAGTGAAGAATTTATTTAAAAACATATATTAGCAACTTAATTCTCTATAAAAGCAAACATACAGTTTCTCATGCACCATTTCTACAGACTGTATTAGAAAAAGAGAGAGCAGTTTAATATATATTAGTGCAAATTAAACATATTTTCATAAAATCAAATTCATGTGAAATTCTTTTTTTCCAAAAACAAATATTTGATTGATTGATTGACTAACTACGGGACCAAAAACTTCAAAAAAGCATAAACCAGAAGAGGCGAAATTTTCTCTTGCAAGTGCAACTCAATTTAAAAGATGCTTGGGAAAGGTCAGGAAAAAATTACAATTGGTGTAGGTCGGAAAGATTTTCTGCCCCTTGTCAAAATTAAGAATCCTAACATATTCATTTGCATCTCTACAAATGGTGGTTTAGGCACCTCTATCTTCCTTAAAAATAAGGGCACCTCCAGGAGTTTACCTGAACCATTCGTGAATCGAAGAGGACTTCCATAATTGACATTCTTATTTTTGAATAAGTTTCATGGAAGGCAAGAGAAGTATTTGGGCCTGAAATAACATTGGATCCTTTCTTGGCTAAATTATGATCGATTTCGTTGTTAATAGTTCTAAATGAGTTGTAATCCATTCTTGGATTTCGTGCTGCTGTGAGGGATGTTCGAGGGCTTAAGAGTAGGCACACCAGCCCTAATGCGATCTCATTTCAATTCTTCAACTGCTAGAAGGCACTGATAGTCTGACAAGATCCAAATATCGATAAATGAGGTATCGGTCCTTATTGCATTAAGTGCCGCAAATAACTCAAATCTGAAACCAGAGCAAAAATCTGGTTTTTTAGTATTGAGTTTTTAGAGAAAATAGGGACCTCAATGAAGATAATGCAGCCACAGACGATGCTTTCACATCTACTACTGTCGGTATAAATTTGAATCGCAGGATTAGGAATTTGATGATTTCCAGGACAAGTAGATGTACAGGCTGGTTATGATTTTTATTAGTTTATATTTTGAATTCAGTTTGAAAGTGAACTCAGGGTTAAATCTTGGCTTCAAGGAAGGCTTCTCAACATCTGAGCTATCAAGCTCATCAAATGAATACGAGAAAAAGAGCTATCTCTTATCAGTCTAGTTATTTCCAAGATATACAGATGTCCGATGATGATCATTAAAAATGTAAGAAGTTCCATATTTCTTGTCAGTTTTAAGAGTTGAAGAACATGCTTGAATAAAACTAGATCAATAAGGCAACTATTTCTCACACCAGAGATGATGAAAGTAGTACTCGATTTTACTATCTCTAATTTTGTTAGATTAGTGGCGGATGAAGAAAAATAAATCTGACAAACATGTTCTACGACTAGACTGATCAGAGACACAGGTTGTTCTCAGAGGATTAGCATCAGCTCCTCTGTCACTTCCTGCGATATTGTCGCGTAGAATATTTTTTAGTTTAGTTTTTTAAGCGACTCGAGGGCTATTGGTAACGAACCTCGTAATTTTGAACCTCGGTCAAGTGGCGAAGAGAACTCTTGAGCTGGCACCCACCTCTCATAACTTCCACACCACGCCAACGGGAGAACTTTGGGCCCCGATAGATTTAAAGTGTATCAGTCCCGGCTACATGGCAGGTCTTTAGCAACCAAGGATTGAACCCGTGCCTGATAGAAAACCACCAGGCACGAATCCGAAGCCATGACCATTAGGCAACCGAAGCCACGTCACGTTGGGTATATAGCCAAGTAAAGGTTACAGATTAGAATCTTAATCCGATACCTTTATTAATCAAAAGACTCTAGAATAATTTAGTAATAAATTTAGCATAAGTATAATTAACATAAATTAATCAAGCGTAATAACAAGAAGACGAAAACCAATCTCAATATTAATGATTAGGGATAGGTATATATAGAAATACTCGAATATACTTTTCACTTCAGCATATTAAAAAGTGTATTAAATGTGGTTAACCAAGTACATTAAAATGTGTATTAAACATATATGGTTTATCAAGAAATAGGAAAAGAAAGAAGAAGAGTGAAGATATAGGATGTGTGAGATATGTACAGGATGAGATTCTTTTTAATTTGTTTTTTTTATTTATTTACCTTATTTTCGCCTCCGTAAACGGTACTACCTTCACGCATGTTCGTTAGATCGAGTATTTGAGGTTTGTAAATATCATTTTTTACTTAAAGTTAGTAAGTATCCTTTTTTTATAATACAATTTTTTCAATAATCGTAAGCAGTTTACAATTGCATCATTTTTATAGGATTTTTTTAAAATTTGATTTTACAACTAAGATAATATTTTGATAATTTTAAGAATTTTTATTTTGAATATGAGGAGTTTGAATAAAAGGCAGTAGAAAGATGGATACCAAAATTTATATGTAGACTATTTAATTACATACGCTGTAACATAAACACAGCTTGATTTATGGGAGGGGGGAGGAATATTCTGCAAAAAATCATCTGTAGAAATACCTTTTATATATCTTTTTAAATATTACATTTTTTTAATACCAGAAAGATACAATTAAATGAGCAGTGAACTCTGTGTTGATTCCTTTTGATCCCTCTGACTGAATTTAAAAAGGATTTAGATAAAAAAAAAATCACCAAATTTTACTCTGACCCGACAATCACCCATAAAGTTTTAGATCTAAGAGAAGACCTGGTGTCTTTGATACCAAAAAGAGCTTGAAGATTAATTTATTTCTACAGACAGTGTTGAAGGCCTTTGATGAGACCAGGAAAACAGCAATCGTATAATTTGAGTTTTAGATTCTAAGAATACTGCACCTTTTGTCAGAAGGGCAAAATTTGATCCTTGGTAGAGTGTCCTCTTTGAAAATAACCATATTGTTCTGAAAAGAGTACGCCACTGTAGTTGAGATTTAAAACAAGTAAGCCTTTTCCCATACAAAAAAAGTTAGTTTGGGCCATGGGTCGATAGCTCTAAGAAAAACTGGCTTTCTTGTATGGTTTCTTAAAAGTCATATCGAGATTTTTTATAATCCCGGAGAGTTCTTTTGAGTATCTGGAACGAATGGATTTCCAACAAACTATGATCTTCACTCTCTCCATGTTTAGAAATCATAAGGCCATGAATGGTCCTGGTTAAAAGGGTTACGGACCCTTAATGCACGTCTCACAACCAGCATCGTAAAGTAACCTATAAGAATGGAGTTACCCTGGGCTACCTCATGAACGATTCTTTGAGCACAAACTTTAATGCATTTATCATTTTCAGTAAAATTTAAGTTGCGTGCTCTTTGATAAGGGGAATCAAATATAAACAACTCAAATTGACATAAATATTGTCACTGAGAGAAAGAGACTTATCCATTCTTATCCAGGATGGAAAATTGATCGCTTATGCTACGGCTCTCAAAGATTTAGAAACTTCCCAAAGTTTGGAATTGGAAGCACAAGCATCAATAAATTTACAAAAATCTCTTGCTCTTAAATCATTTAGCTCTTGAGAAGAACGTCTTTTAATATGAACATTTATTTTATTTAGGTTTACTCTAAAAGCGTTTTAGTATGAAGTTTTTAATACTTGAAGTTATTTGTAAGTTTTACTCAAGAGTAGTTTTAATAATAAGGAGATCTCAATTTCCAAAAAAAAAAAAAAAAAAAAAGAGGGAAAACGCTTATAAGTGTCTCTAGGGATTGCTTGATCCATTGTACCAAAAAACATTCTTGAAGGCAAGACAAGCTGTATCAGAATCATATAAAGATTTGTCATCAGTGAAAGAATGAGATACCTCAATCTATTAAGGTTTTACAAAACTCTTCTTATGATCTTTTTGAAATTCTAGAAATTAATTCTGTTAAGAACAGAAATTTTTTTGCGTTGTCTCCTTTTTACTTCCACTAAAAAATACAGTCTCTTTAGTATTGTAACTATAAAAGGATTGAATAAGTGAAAAATCACGGAGAATAAGATGGGCATATTCAATAATAATGTAGTTTAACACCTCTTTGGTTGTTATATATATATATATATATATATATATATATATATATAT
>BMAW01106157.1:1204935-1295762 GCA_019974015.1 Nephila pilipes | reverse complement strand
TATATATATATATATATATATATATATATATATATATATTGTCCAAAAAGAGTGTTTAGCATTCAGGTCAAATAAAAATTGTTTTCATCAGATGCTAAAAAGATTATTAGGAAGATTCATTTGGTTAGGAGGGTGGTACATGTTAAAGATGTAAGCCTGTTCCCCAGCCAATTAATAGAGATTCCCTTCATTTCTGAATTTGAATTGTTCAATATTGGTATAATCGTATGAAAATAGTTTTCATCTCTCACAAGAAAAGCAAACTAGCCAGATCCTTGTCTATGAATTAATTTTATAATTAAAAGAAGCACACGAATAGGTTTCAGAAGCATCAATAGTAATTAGGAAAAAATACCGGGATTGTATTGTTCAACCAACACATTAAATGAATAATTAATTATAGGATTTGGTAGATTTTTATCCTGGAAGCTGAATTCTTTAATGTAAATCGTATATGGAAAGTCAGTAAAATGTGGATCACACGCGCACACAGTTCTGGAATAGATGCAATCAATTCTCCAACAATATTCAAACTTTAAAGTAACTTTTTCACATTTTCATCTCCTTTTAGTATTTTTATATTTATTATACCAGAGCTATTGACATACAACAGAGAAAATTTTCCGTTTCTAATTTGAAGATGAAAAATTTTTGTGTTAACCCTTTAATTTTTAGGAGAGAATTTCCTGTCTAGCAAGCCAATTTTAAAAGAACAGTATTTGAGATCCATTGAGGAAGATCCAGCGTGATTTTGAAAGTTTTATTTTATACTACGTTGATTTCAGCTGATTTTTAAACCAATTATTTATGATAGGACTAATAAAATAAAAGGTACAGCAAATGTTATTGTTAATTACTCTGATAAGATTTTCAGTTCTCGGACTATAATACTTATGCACCGTACATTAATTGAACCTTAAGATATTAATTTTTAATGCTTTATTTTTCATTTGATTCATTAACGAGTATTTTGATTCCATTTAGAAAAAAAATACTCCTAGATATTTAATGAAAGTTCGGCATGGAAGGGGGAACCCTGCCAACATGAGATCAGGATTGATTGATTTTTATTAATGTCTCACTAGAGGCAACACCAGGATTATTGGCAACGTAACTCGTAATTATGAACCTCGGCAAAGTGACGCGGACGATGACCAGACCAGCGGGTCTTTCACCCCACGCCAACGAAGGAACTTTGAACATCGACAGATTTAACGTGCATCAGCCCCGGCTACACGGTGGATCTTTAGTGGCATCGAAGCTGGAACCCCCAACTGGACAAAAATTGCCAGCCGTGAGTCCACGAACATTACCATTAGGCTATCATGTTAACCATAAGATCATGAATTGTATGAATTCTTTTATTAAAAGTTTCCTAATTATACTTTATACAAGACTTAGTTTCCAGTAAATGTACCATTGTGTGATTCTTTCCAGAGTTGTTTTGCAATTTACTACTGATAATATCCAGAGACTGTTGAGAACAATAAGTAAAAATATCATCGGCATAGAATGAATCCTGTTTACAATGTTTCTAAATCATTGTGCATTTTCATTGCACAATATGGGGGTGAGAAAACTTTAGAACTATCTTCTTCGATGAAAGACCACCTCTGCATCGGATTTGAAAATATCCGAATAAGAGAAATTTATGGATACATAGTGCTATATATATTTTTTTCCTGCAATACTAATTTGCAGACATTTATAAATAAGACCATCTAAATACTCAGAACCATAAGCATGTTTAAACTGATTCTCACGGAGAGTAGAGTCTTTTTCAGTTTAGTGTCTACGATAGTTTTATGTATGGGATAAGTTTAATGTTTTGTTTAAAATGGAGAACAAATCCATAATAAGAAAAAAAAGTTTTCGTTCTGAAGTCGGGGGAAAAAAAGAGATACGCCCGGCTCTTAGAACTTTTTCAAACGTTTTTAAAATACGGAAGTCAAAGCTATTTGTGTAGAAGATATTTTAATTTTGTTTTTGAAGGTTTTCGGAATCGGAAGAATAATTATATGCTGCCAAAACTGAGGTAGTAATGGATTTTCAAATAAGGGTTGGAAAAATAATTTAGAACAACAATGCGTTGGCTGTTATTGAATTTTTTTAAAAAAAAGTACTCGTAATCGGTTCGTATTCTTAGAACATTTTATAGCCCTATTTAATTCTGAAATGGGAAATGGATTCTTAAATGGGTTATTTTCTTTACCGAGGAAATCCAAGAGCAACAGTTCGTGAGAATCGTTATTGGATGCGAATTAGTTCTCAAAAAATATCAGCCTGCTTTTGAATTTGAGCTCTAAATCTATTTTTTTTAACATTGAAAAACTTTTAACGTTGGTATTGTATTCTTATTAGTTGAAATGTTTTAATATATATTACAGAAGATTCCTGGATTTTATACATACATTTTTAAAACATTCTCCATCCCTGTACTTTTTTTTCTCCCGTTTTTAATATGAAATATCAGTTTAATCGAATATTGTATATATTTAATCCATAGTTGCGGGGGAATATCACTTGTGACTCCATAAAAACCAGTTTTAGCCTGTTGAAGTCCATCACGGTGAGAAGGATCTGTTAGATAGTTGAACTTCTCCAAGATTATTTCGGATTATCCCACGGATTGTATCTATGAGATCAACTACTTTATTTTTTAAGTTTCCTAATGTGAATTGTCCCAGTTCATTCACTAAATGCTAATCTATTTTTTTTTTTTAAAAAAAAAAGCTTATTCTGCTTGAATAAACAGAGCTCTATAATGACCGAACTGAGATAACTTTCAAAAAAGCAGTCCAATACACAACGATTAGTGTAACTTGAATAACGTATTGAAAGATCTATTAGAGAAACTTTACTTATTGTACTTCTATACGTAAGAACATAATTATTGAGAAGAATAAAATTGGAATCCATTAAACCATTCAACAAAATTAGAATATTTTGATGTGTGATTTGAGTTTTACATCGGGTGATGCAAGTTATATTTTTCAAAAATAAAGACTGGATTCTAAAAAGGATTTAATAAGTAAAATGTTTAGTTTCCGTGTGTATGTTCAATATATATATATATATATATATAAGAAGTTATATTTCTTTTTTTTTTCTGCCAATGAGCATTTCTACATCTGGTGACTGTATGATTTATGAATTCATCGGGAAGAGATGTTTGTAGGTATTGCTATCATTAAGCCGCCACCTGATCTGTCATGTCTTTTTCTGAAAATGACCTTCCCAGGAATATTTAATCTATCATGATCTTTTAAAAAGTTTCTTTGAGTATCCACATCTTTTATTTCGAAAAGGGAGGGTTGTTTAACCAGAGGGATTTGTTTCTGATTCCTCTATAGTTTTATTGTAGAAAATTTATTTAAAAAAGTAGGTGGGAAAATGGCAAATCCAATCATCTTCTTAAAGATGGAACAAAAAAAAAAAAGATAATTCAGACGGAACTGTTATCCAGAAAATAACTTTATAGAAGATGAACTCATGCATAGAAAGGATTTTGACTCTATTCATCCAATTGCAAAGTTATTAATGGCATTGTCACTATTTGAACCGAAGATATTACTTTGTTAAAATTTGAGTCTAGGCCTAAGGTTTTTTTTTTTTTTTTTTTTTTCTGTTTTAAGTTTTGTCCTGATCTTACCCGATCTCAAAAAGGATGTTATTGAGGAGTGAGAATGTGGCCTCCGTAGCCTAAGTAGCCATGGTCAAGAACTCGTGGCCTGTGTTGTTTCCGTCAAGTTCCTGATGCCACTAAATTAAGGTGATCATTTGTACTGATTTTCAATCTTTTGCCCAGGATAAACGTAAAATGTAATCAGTAAACAAATATATCCTGGTTTAGAAAGACAAAATCAAATTAGCTTATTACAATATCAAATGTTGAAAAAGAAATCTTTAATCGACTCCCACGGAATATTACGAGTATTAAAACATTCCAACAGTGAATTGCTGTTTAAATAAAATTATTTTTCAGAAAATTTTTTCAAAGCAAATTTTTAAAGGAGTGTTGGGGAGATGTTATAATACTAAACTTGTTTCGGAAGGATTTTTTTAATTACATATATTTTATAATCATTTTCGCTTCTTTTTAGTTTTAGTCAATACATAAACCAAACCCAAGGTACTACTAATATCATAAAAAATTTGTCTCAGTTTTAATTAAGGTGCACACCCAATTTTTTTTCTCCCCGTAAGTGCGTCCTCATTTTCATTTTTTTTTTTGGAAAATGGTACACTTCCTCTAAGACCCATTGTATAACTGGCCTTATGCACGTTGAATCTGTCGAGACTCCAATTTCTCATGTCGAAGTGGTGTGGAAATTTGGAGAAGAAATTAACAGCGCAGATTTGTCCTTGTCACTAAATCGATGATAAAAATTATAAGATCCTTCTATGTATCCCTCGTATTGTTTTTAAGTACGACCTCAATATACAATAAATCATGTATCTCGTTTCTGTTCTTTCTGACCAGAAACTTTAGCCTCAGGGTAAAGAAATTCTCACTCTCTTCAATAGTTTATTTCAGAATTCTACCGGGGATGGATTAGGTCATCGAGCGGTGGAGCCCGGGGGACGGGGGGGGGGGAGGGTTCTCGAGAGGACCTAAACGCGACAGCGACCTGTAACGCAACAGGTGCAAAGAAAGTATATATGTATATAATCTTTACTATAACTTTTACAATCTCTACCTGGAAATGTTTTGAGAATTTTGCCTAGTTTTTTAAAGTTTCTGGGTAATTTGTCATCTGGGATAATCCCAATGTCACTATTTTTGAAATTGTCAAGTTTATTAAGGGTATTAATAGATGCGCTAATTTCAGATTGAATAAGTTTTCCTTTTTCACCTTATCCAAAAAAAATTTAAAAGTGTCTCACGATAATTGAATATTTTCACTATAGTCGCTTTTGTACTTTTGGGGAGTTCTGTTCCAGGCAATTTCAAAGATCTGGTTCCAAGAATGAAATGCCCAAGGGTTAATAGGAAAGGTTTCTTAAGATCCGCATGTACAAAGGTAACTCGTATGAAATTCAGTTTCCATCAGCAATGTTTCTAATTCTTCAATGTTAAGGGACTTTTTACCTACAACCTTTCTCAAAGCAGTTTTAACAGAGCGAACAAATATTTCGTAAAATCCACCCTACCATGCTGATTTTACAGTAATGTATCACCACTTGATTCCAAGTGTGGTATAAATATTCGTAATGTCTGGGTGGTTGTTTATATCCAACATATTTTTTAGATTGATCTCAGCCCCCTTGAAGGTCGTAGCATTCTAATTGAAAATCGCAGAGCATAAGCCTCTCTTCGAGAAACAAATCCTCTGAATGCTAGAAGAAATGTTTCGATTGACAAACTGGTGACTAGCTCAAAGTGTATAGCCCTTCAAACAACACAAGATTACAGTAAAATGTAACGCTTAATTTAACTATGTTTCATGTACAGCAATACAGCAAAGTTCATACCAACCACAATAAATGGTTAGAACTGTTCAAATCAAAAATTAGGAAGATAAGTCGTTATTGGAGTTCCAGGACGTGCTTTGCATCGCGCACAAATTACAAACTTGTTAAGGATAGACTTGATGAATTGTTTGTCTTTGATGATTCATAATCTTCGTCGAACTTCAGTTTGAGTATCAGCAATGCCAAAATTAAATACTTTCTCGTATTCATTTCTCCTAATCAGTTCAGTGAATCTGCGTTTGTTGGCTATAATGATCAGGTATTTTGTATCAAAACACAGATTTGCTGCCTTTAGTTTTACATTACATGGAATATGTATGCCTTTATCGTCAATAAATTGATTCAAATATCTATTCTTTGATTCTCTAGGAGTTGGTTTCTTCATTTTCAAGAGTCTGACTTTTGCAGAAAAATATCCCATTTGAATCGTTTTAAACCACAATTCTCTGCTTCTTTAAATTCACTTGCATTTACAGATGACAGAAGTCTTTATTCTCTTTTCAATCTCACGTTACTAATAAATATTTTCATTCAATATGTAATGTGATAAATCTTATTTATTGATCTGTATTTGCTCAAATCCAATATATGAGTTTGAGGACTGTCTGTACTGATGTAATAAGTTAACAGTTCACATACAAGGATATTCTTCCATTCAGTTTTTAAGCAGATGTTTCTTGATCCCTAATATTTGGCCAATGTGATAGTCTCAACCAATTTGGATTGCTGAACCAAATATTATTTTGCAATAATTCCGAAGATAAAGATCCTATAGAAATCACTCCAGCTGGATTTCAGAAATTTGGAACATGATTCCAGCAATGAAGTACGAAGCAGATCTTGAATTGGTGATGCTCGATAGACTGCAAAAGTCTTCCATTTTCTGGACAAGCCTTTAATCCACAATAGGTCTACTGATGAATCTATCCAAGCATGAAGTGAAATGATATTTATTTTTAGAGTATAATGAACATTATTTAGTAACTAGTCCAATAAAGCAGTTCTACATAGTTCTAACCATGGAAGTGATATTTATTTTAATGGTGAAACGCGACTTTTTGAAGTCAAAAGCTCAACATTTATTTCTCCATCTTTATTTTCCCATCGTAGATATATAGCAGCTCCAAAAGCCTTTTCAGAGGAATCTGAAAATTTGAGGAGCTGAATAACAGTAAAATTGTCTATCATTACACATTGCGTGGTATTTTCAACTGTAGAAGGTCAAAAAATGCATTTTTAATGAGTAGATATTTCGTTTTAAGATTGTCTGAGAATTCTTCTTACCAACAATAAGTCCAAACAATGCAATTGATAAATTACTATCCAAAGTTACTAAATGGGTATTTTACCTAAAATTGTCATTAGTCCCACAAGATCAAAGAGGTTTATAGAGTTTTGAAACTTCAGAAATTATTTTCCGTTTTGTTATATTTCCAGTTTTCTACGCAAGAGTGAACCGTAAAAAAGAAATAATCAGAGGCTGCATACAATGCATGCATAGAGTATTTGTAGAATTATCAGCATCAATAGCAGGTGAGTTTTTACTTTCGACTTAACCATCAAGTAAGAAATCTAATAGTTATGGTTCCATTAGATGTCCATTTCCTGAGTTGGAATCCACCAAATTCAAGTAGTAGAATAAGTTATTTTTGTAAGGAGAGTCCGGAATAATTGATTTAATCTCTCTAAGTAAATCATATGCATAAAAATTTCTCAAAATGGCATCGTTAGTTAAAGGGAACCTTGTATCATCATGAGCAAGTTGTTGAAGAGCCTTTACGGCTAAATACGGAGCGGTGGATATTCTGTATGTTACAGATTTTAAGCGATAATCTTCCAATTTATCAATAGAAGATCTTCTCTAAATTATTTGTAAGTCAGAATCAAAATCAAACTCTAGCACATGACGAAACATGATTGCGATATTAACATGAATGACATATTTGAAACAATGGAAGCTAATCAAAATGCCGAAAATATCACCGTGTAATTTTGGGCCAACAATGAATTTATCATTGAGTGATATACTGGATGATGTTAAAAAAGAACTATCAGACACAACTCTAAGAGCTGTTGTACTTCCTTCTTTAATCACAAAGCGATTATGTAGATAGTTTGTAATATATAATGTTTTTTAAGCTCGTGAGTTGGTGAAATTTCCATAAGACTTTTCAAATATGTGTTCATGAAATCCTTATACATGTCTCGTTGTTTTGAATTTCTTACTAATTTTGCTCAATGCTTAAAAATATTTCAATAGCTATATTTTTAGAAAAACCCAAAGTTTTGCAATCATTTTTAGTTGCGCATTCAACGCAAAATCTACCGATTGAAAGCCTACTATAAGTTTTATAAAAATGTTCCTCACATTCATTTGCTTTTGATATTAAATAATTTATTAGTATAATTTCCTCATGTTCCTTAAATTTACGTAATTCATCATTCCGATTAGCTCTGACTTGTCCTAAAATAGAAATAAATGTAACAATTTTATCAGTGCATAAGTTTTGTATCTTAGCATGATTAAATTGTGATTCACTACTTCCCTTTACGCTGAGAGAAAAGACTAAATAGTGTATCAATACAGTACAAACTCTTTTAAATCTGCTTTTTTTCATTTCCTGTATTTATTAGTTATGTTTCATATTTAATTTGCTTATTATTTTATTTGGAACAGTCACACATGTGTTCATAATGTTTTCGGTAATTAAAAGTTCAAATCAAATTGTTTTTTGCGAATCTAAAATATTAACTCACTCAACCAGTGGCGTACTCAAGGAAGGAGACTTGGAAAGTGCAAAGGAAAATATGCAACCAACCCCCATTTTTTTCTGGAAATTGGAATATTTCAGAATAATTCTTTCATTAACTATTATAAATGTTAGAAGCTCTTAAAGATTTTTAATGCTTAAATTTTTTTCATCAATAAGAGAAAAAATAATTCCATCATATCAAATCCTGAGAAAAGAACAGACGTCTTTGCTGTCTCCAAAATGTTCGTCTGTGTTAGTGTTTAAAGATGAAGAGAGGAGGGCGCATCCTCGTAGAAGATGTACTCCTCCCAAAAGTTTTCTGGGAAAGAATTAAAAGAATTACAGGAGACATTCTTTTCTATTCAACAAGGGTCAAAAAATGTCTAAAATATGTCTAAGGAGTTACACATCACAATGTATCGCCTCTTTGGGGAGTTGAATCGTCCACGAATGGTAGTCTCGGCTTTCGTATAAACGAACAATAGTCCAGATATTTGGGTCCATCTATTTACTTTGACTCAAATTCTTAAGTTTATAATTTTTATTTCAAATTTGTGTGAATATTTTTCTTTATTTTTCGATTAAACAATGAGTAAGGGGAAACAGCAGTCCCTTTTAAATTATTTTAACTCCAGAAAAAAATCTTTACGTCAATTTGGAACAGAAAACACATGTACAAAACTAAAAAATTCACCATACTTCAGAAAATTTCCAAACTGATATAAAACCGCAATTTTAAAAGTATGACAAATAAAATTACGTCCATCATAAGCTACCTGACTGAAAAAAATTGATATACTTAGAAAATTTTGGAAGCCAACAGCCACGTGTATTCATGTTCTTCGTTTGGTAATGCATCTGTGAAGAAGAAATTTCGATATAATTTATTGTTAAAGTACCCATAGTTCAGTCTAAATATTTCTTATTCAAAAGTCTTGAATATTTTGCAAAATTAAAAATGGTGATCAGATATATAACTTTGTAAAAACTAATGTGAATAGAACTTTTCTCTTTATTCTCACACCTATTTAGCCATTTTTCAAATTGTGATCATTTTTTCAATTGTAAATGATTTTTTTAGATTTTCAATTTCGTTGGATTCCACCAATTCTTGGTGGCCGCGGTATCCGAGTGATCATGGTCGCGGACTCGCTGCCTGCGGTTTCTTCGAGTCGGGGATTCGAGCCTTGTGCTACTAAAGACCCACCGTGTAGCCGGGGCTTATGCAAGTTAAATCGGTCGATGCCCAAATTCCTCCCGTTGACGGGATGTGGAAGTTAGGAGAGGGTGGTGCCAGCTCAAGTGTCGTCCACGTCACTTGACCGAGGTTCAAAATTACGAAGTCTGTCGCCAATAACCCTCGTGTTGCTTCTAGTGTGACATTAATAAAACCAAAACCAAAAATCCAGCAATTCATGCTAATAGGAATTTTTGTTCTCATGGTATCTATAATTATTCTTAAATTATCTATATTTTTTGTAACTTGATATAAGTTATATCAATCCTTAAAGAGTTTTAAATAGGAGGAATAAGATTGATGTAGTGCATTCGAAAAATTTATGAAATGTTAATTCCAAAGTAAAAAAAAAATTATTTCTTTCACGGCGAGAACGATATGACTCCCCCTTTCCATTTGATTTACGGGGACGCCACTGTGCTCAACAATTGTAATGGGATAAATTTTTTAAGTTCGGTTTCGAGAACCAAAAGTAAACACTTTTAAGTTTCATTCCTGATAATAGATAGTTTAATTTATTTACAATATGTCTCAATGAATGAAATTGATTAGTGGAAGCACTATCTAACAACAGAACTATATACATTTTTTTTTTTTAATTTAGAAGGAGAATTTATTATAGCTACACAAATTTGTAATAAAACCTGATTTATCTCTCTCGCATGGTTTTTAGTACTTAAATACGAAATTTTTTCTATTAACCATTTGCAGAAGGTGCGTCTTTATTCATGACATTTCCTCAGAACGGAGGGGGGTAGAAAGGAATCGTCTCACAGGATGGGATGTTTCCAAAGGTAGAAAAAAGAAATCACACACAAAGCACAAAAACCAAAAAAATTTAAGGCCTAAAGTAATTTTTTAAAATACCATTTTAGATTATTACTTTAGCTTTGTATATGTTTAAATTAGTATTTAATAATCTTTTCCTTACTCTACACAAGAAATATATATATATACTAGCTGACCCGGCAAACGTTGTTTTGCCATGTAAATAATTTCTAGAGAATTTCTAGTGTAGAAAAAAAAATAACTAACTTATTGGAAGTGTATAAGGATGTGGAATATGAGTGAAAAAGGCATAGAGCGCTGTGAACGATGAGGGAATATAAAAATAACAAAACACCAAACATTAATTTTTTCAGTTTATCAGAAGTAATAATTATTTATATCATTAATTCATTACATAATTTTAATCTCTTAATGCTACAGCGTGAACAATATTTTTTGTTAGCCCGTCTTTAGCTAATACAAACAAACTTGATGGTTTACCCACTCGAGAGCATGCAACGTATAATTGTCCGTATAAAAAACATGGTGTGCTCAAATCTAAGCCACAAACAGACATTGTTTGGCCTTGGGATTTATTAATAGTCATTGCAAATGCCAATCTAATCGGAAATTGAATACGCTTAAATTGAATAGGCACATCTGTGGTATTCGTGGTATTAATATATTTTCACCTCGAAACTTGCCATTTAAAATGGTGCCTTCGATAACGTTTTTTGTTAATTTTTTAATGACTAATTACGTACCGTTGCACAGCCGTGGCGGGTTCAAATTACGAAGCAAAATAATCTGAGATCCAACCTTCAATTGTAAGTTATGTGGTGGCATGCCTGGCAAATCCAGTGAGTTCAAAAACTCTTTTGGAAAATTTACAGCTTCAGTGTCATCGCAAACTGTATCAATAGATTTATATGATACCAAGTCCCCTGGCAATAACTGTTGTATCTTCAGATTCAAAATGTCAACGTCCACATTCTTTGCAGCTAAAATTGCTCTTTCTGCAAGCCACTCGAGATTTATGTAATTCGTGTGTACATCGGGAAATATTTGTTCAATGAGAGCATCTTGCGAATCAATGATTGTGTAGAAATCAGTCGCTAATTTTATGTATCCAGTTTCATCTATAGTGACTTTCCATCGCCGATATCTAAGAGTTGTTTTGAGAATGTTTCAGCGGATGGATCTTGAAGCATTTGAACGCGCATATTTACTTTCAGCTGTACTATTTCATTTCAGTGTTCATTAAATCAGTTGCACCTCGATTTGGCGAATTCATAACGAAATGACTGAGTGGTAAGTTGGCAATGATAATGCAAAGATCCTCAATAGCAATCAATGCTTCATTGTACATATCGTCGCTGAATGTTATCGCTAGATCGTTACACCGTGTACGATGTTGATGCAATATATCATCAGTCATTGAATCTTTGTGATTATCCCACAATATCTCTGCTCGGGCTGAAAAACATGTAGTCAACACTATAGCGAATAGTAGACGAATTTGTATTGCTGTACAGTTCAATGCTGCTTCAGCAAGCATACATTCCCACTGATTGTCATCTTCCAGCAAGCCGAGTGCAAGGCATGCATCTTTATACGTTGTATACTGTTGCCCATTCACTTTACGTATATCTTGAAATGAGAATGGGCCAGTAACATTAACCAACAATAGTCGAAGATAAAAGCACTCAGTCTGTCTTGGATTCCCTGTAAATACTCGCCCCAAGGCGTTTGATTTGAATAAAATGGGACATGCATCAACTGGTGAGCCTTGCTTGCGGGGTATCCATTGTTTTGTTTGAGCCCATGTGAAATAGCGGGGTACTTGTGAATAGAGTAAAGTACGTGCAAAGGCACCAAAATCATCCGCACGATTACACAATTCAAAAAATTCAGTGTGTGTAGTTTTTGGTGGATTTATAGCACGACCAATCGCTGTCTCGTTCGTGAAATATACACGCTGACCGTTTTCAAGATGAACGGCTAACTGAACAACTGTTGGATCCCGTTCATGAATCGGAAAACCAAAGATACGCCAAACAAAGAATTTCCCAATTGTAATAAAAATCTAACTTTCACCGAACTCGTTTTTCACCATTCCCAACAATATTTTCGTTATAAATAAGAAAGAATAATTTTTGATTTTATAATAAACGTATAAAAATAATTTATACTTACAACTCAATAGCCGTTGTTTGCGGGAACTCGTGACACGTGTTGAGTATTTTAGAGGTTATGTAAATCATTTAATTAACTGATCGTGCGAATTACACTCAAAATTAATAATTTTATTAGTTGTTTTGTTGGCAAAATTTTTGGGGTGGACACCCCTTATCACTTAGAGGCTTGAAAAATAGATAGTAGCCGATTCTCAGACTTACTGAATATGCATAAAAAATTTCATAAGAATCGGTCAAGCCGTTTCGGAGGAGTGATGGGAACGAACATTGTGACACGAGAATTTTATATATTAGATATAAAATGCTAATCTTGAGAAATAATTTTCGGAAGAACTATTGAAACTATTCCGAAGTTTCAATTGATTAAATATATTAATAAAATTTAAAATTAATAAAAAAATATACAAGATAGACTATGTAAAAGAAGTAACAAAATTTTAAATGAAGACAGAGTGTGGTATATCTGGAAACATGGAGAAACGGTAAGTCCTACATATTGTCCGTCTCAGAATCACTAAAAAAAATCTCTTTCTAACTCCTTATAAAATGAATTATCACAGTCATCTATGTTACTTATTGGCTCGTTGACAATGTGAGCATATGTTTCCTCTGATAAATAACTCTTTCTCGTCTTAATAAATTACAATCAAGGCTTTTGAAAATAAAAGGGGAATTCGCGAAATGTATCCGAAAGCAACGCGAAGAGTAACAGTATTGATGGTAAAACTTTTAAAACGAACTAATAATAATTGTTCGATAGTTCAGAGATATGGAAATAACTGAAGGAACACTCTTACTCATCAGAAGTGGACTGTAATGATGTTTATTATTTTGCTCAGAACTCTCTCTCTCACATTCGACTCCTCCCTCGTTGGAGTCTTGGGATACACTGAATACACTCACCTAAAAAAGCTGGAGGGCACTTTGCACTCACATACATGAACATTGAACTATAATAAATACATAGTAGTAAAATGCAATAAAAAAGCATTCGAAGCGAAACACAAATGTTTATGTCACGTAGAAATTTAAAGAATCTAGCTCAGTTTGTTTACTTTAAGCTTTTTCTACCCCTTCACAACATCTGTTGCGCAAAATACCGAAGTAAGGCAGAATGTGAGCAAATTGAAGGTCACGATCCTTGGACTGTGTTCAATTCAAAAGTAATAGACAATCTAGAGGTCTTTATAAAACGTTTTAGATTGAAATGCACTTCAACATTGCCCGTTGGAAAAAAAAATAATAATCCAACAAGGAATACAGGGAGAGCGATTCTTTCTATTACATTTATTTAGTCTATACGTGCCAATTATACATAATAAATAATTATACTATATTCAAGGACTTCCAAACTGCCCATATTTTAAACCGCTTCAGCGGTCAGGAGAAATTACATCAAATCAAGGAATAACCCGCCTCAAGCGATCAAGAACCAAACGTACTCTGAAAAATTACCCATGAACCCATGCGCTTTCACTTATAAGAGATAAAGCGCCTCCTGGTGATATTGAAATAATTTATTTCCGAAACCCGTCCTCAAGCTCATTCTCTAGTGATGAATGGGTGGAACGCTCGGCTGTAAAAGATCATGAGTGATGCATATATGGGACGTCCATCGCGAATTGCTTATGAAAGAAGGATCATTGGAATCAGAATTTGACTTTGAAACCATTTTATTTGTTTCATTATCAATAGTTTTCCTTTTAACAAACAAATCGATGTATGATGAAACATTCCTTTGCATTTTTTACATGGTGAAGCCCTGATTCTGCTCCTCTGAAAACATTTCGTCAGCCGAAAACAATTAAAACAATAGCCTTCGTTTCTCAATTTTGTTCTTTTTTTTACCTGTAAGGACATATTAGTACAAGTACATTGGTAAGGCTCATGATTAAGACTATAGAAAACAAAACTACATTTTAAATTAGTAGCAAGTGTGTGTGTGTGTGTGTTGCAGCTGTGGACATAAAGCTATTCGACCTTTTTTTTCTTCGATTCAAATTTAGAGAATTTGCATTTTTTTTTTTGCCCTAGAATCATTGAAATCTCGTGGCATTCAACTTTGTTCCTAATAAATGTTAACAATTTGTGAGCATTTTAGTCCTTTTTTGATTACCACTTTTGATCGAGATCTAAATTTATATCCTCGGGAATTGATTTCAGAAGAATTGGACTTAATGATTGTTCATAAATTTCAGATCCTATTTTGAAACTTTCGAGTGACTTAATATTTATTTCAAGATTGTCGTATAGATTTCTTAATGCTTTAACATTGTTAGAAATTTTAACCACTTCTAAATCCAATAATTTTGTCAAGTGATTATTCTTATTATTATATCTCTTTTCCCAAATATTTCGATTAATAATTTACTGCAGTGATCATACTTTTCATCCGTAAAGGAAAAGATCGTTATAGAATATAGCGCAGCTACAACCAACAATGTTTTCAAGTACATAAATTTCTCAATTTTACATAAGACTTCCGTCTATCGGCTGTTTTGATTTCATGAATGTAATGTTAATCCTATGGAATTTCTACTATCGTAGTCAAATATTTACTATTTATCTACTTGAATGCAAAAAAGAGCATCCGAAAAAGCAAAAAATAATTAAGGTTTCTGTGGAATTATATTCAGCCGATTTTTTAAGCCAATCTCAGGAACATTGGAAATAGCGCACCAAGAAGAGAGCTTCGGATTGAAAAGAAATTCAATACATATATTGGGTTAAAGTCGGGAGTAGGATGCTCCCTAGACGATTGGAGACAAAACTGGGCGACTTCCTAGATAGGTTTCCAAACGTGCGTGACTTAAGCATTGAGTATGCTTAGGGATAACATTATCGCTCCCAAAAGTCGCCAACGCTTCCAAAAGTCCCCAATCGCCTAGGGGACACCCTATTTCCGACTTTAACCCCCATATTGATACAGATCAGATATTCACTTAATACCCAAATCAAGAAAATTAAATGCAATGTGTACATTTAGGTTATTACTGTGCAACTTCAATAGCGAGTAACACCTCCTCCAACTGCAATACGTGCTGAAACACGGTAGAACATTGAGTTGATTAGACGTCGGATGTTATCCTGAGGAAGATAGGCCCACAAATCTTGAAAAACTACCTCCAAATCATGTAAAAAAGTAACCTGGTGGCATCTGGCGTTTAATCTGGTCCCATAAATGCTCTATAGGAGGACATGTCCGGGGAGCAGGCAGGCCATGGAATAGTCTGAGCATGACGTAGAAAGTCTTGAGCTACTCGAGCTGTTTTCGAACAAGCATTACCTTGCTGAAAAATTGTTCTCTGAAGACCATTTAGATAAGGTTCTCCATAGGGTCGAAGAATGTCATCAACATAACGTTGGCCCGATAAGGTTCCACGTTCCTCAATTAGACTGGATCGGCTATCATATGCTAAAGCCCCCACATCATTACGTCTGCTGTGCGGGCAGTGTGTTTCGTGACAGCGGGAGTAGAATCGTGCCGTTCACCAGGGTGCCTCCACACAAGTACATGGTTATTATTTGACCCCAAAACGTACCAGAATTTATACTAAACACTTGGTTTTGCCAATCTGTGGGATTCCACGTCACTCTGGCTTGGCACCAATGTAAAAGGAATCATCAATGTTTCAGTGTTAAAGACAGATCACGAAAATGGCATTAAAATTGCAGATTAGCTTTCGTAAGACGTCTGGAAAAGGTTTGTGGAACAACTGGTAGCTCTACATCTGACTGCATCAGGGAATGAGTCACTGTGGGATCCACCAACGATTGCCTCACCATCCTTCGATCTTCTCGCCTCGTCGTTTTCCTGGTCGCTCGAGACTCGGTCCTCCGCATGTGAGTACCATTTCGTGTCCACTGCTTTCAACATTTTCTGACGGCACATTCCGAAAGATCGAATCTGGAGGGAAATACGGTGTAGTTCCTATTAGGATTGACTGTGAAAATGAATGTAGGCAGTTTTGCTCATAGATGACAACGCTGAAGGAAACATCAAAAACATATATTTAAATTAAAACAGCACAGCAAAAACATTAAACACTTTTTTCTTTTGCCATCATTTTTTCAAAAGACACAACCATTACAGCTTTTCTCTCTTACATTTGTTTCCACTCTCCAACACAGAAGCTTACCTCTCATAGAGTTTGATCGTGATGCAACACACGGCGTGTTAACCCTCTTACGGTTTTCACACCGATGATCAGGCTCCTCTCAAACTCGCTTAACTATGAAAAATGTCTTCTCACACATCTCCTTGGTATTCTTCGCTTACTTAAGTCCGCCTAGAGTCGGAATGTGAGCATTAAGTTTATGAATCTTCCCCTATGCGCCGGTTCACATAGGAACCCCTTCCTGATTGCAGCACCACTGCAGATTGTGCGGTTACGCACATTGGCGCCAAACTTGGATCATTTTCATATCGGACATCATTCAGTTATTTCGCAAAGTTTCGCAATTGTAGCTTGCTTTCTTCTTGGTGCACTGTTTTCAATGTTCCTGGGTGTATTTTAGATTTTTTTTTTAAAAAAAACTGGCCCCCCCCCCCCTCAAGGGTATAATTAAAATTGCGATAAAAAATATTTTTAAAAATTGGAGAAAAATTTAATTCCGCAGGAACCTTTTTTTTGTTGTTGCTTTTTTGAATGAACTTTTTTTCATTCAAATAGAAAAAAATAAAGATAAAGATTTGAGGACGGAAGTAGAAATTTCTTAGGGTTAAAATTACATTCACGAAATTAAATTAGCTGGTAGATGGGAACCTTAAACTATCATTATAATGAAGAGTATGTTCATACTTGTACCAAAATTTCAAAAAATTACTAGATTCATCTAAAAGGTTTGATATTAATTATTTTGGTAATTTAAGAATATTAGAATTATTAGTGGACATCGTTTCATTATCGTTTGTTTGATTGATTCATCAGTCTTTTCATTTTGTTTACTTTTGTTTCTGATATTATTCATTTAAATTATTTCGTTTAGTATTTTTTATTCTGTATTTAACTATCTTTTCAGAGAAAAAACGCTACAGTTTCATTTTCTATATCTTTTAACCAGTTAACTTAAATATTTTTCTTTCTAATGATTTTAAACTATTCTCCGGCAAGTGTTCATTTATTTATAATTTCTTCTGATTTTGTAAGGATATCAATTGACTCACCTTTCTTTAAATTATCAATTTTACTGATATGCTTCACAGTTGTCCTCGACTTTTTGTATTTCTGCCATTTTACATTGATAATTCAAACAAAATAACAAATAGCCCTCGATTCCCAGTACCCCTTGTGTTGCTTCTAGTGCGACGTTAATAAAACCAAACCAATCCTTAATTTTTATACAAACTAGATCAATATTCTTCAAATATTTCACTTGCATCTTTTATGAGATACCAATTTCCATTGTTGAAAGGCCATGAAGAGGGTTCATGTCCGGTTGAAAACCAAATAATGAATGAATATTTTTCTATCACATGACATCAATCGAGCATTATTTGAAATGCACTGATCATTCATCCAAGAATACAAAATTTCTTTTCACATAATTTCTGTTGGCTTCTTGTGTAATTATCTATTTAATTTAATGCTTTTGCGAGATGGTAGCCGCAAACCCAAGCGTAAAACTGAGAGTGAAGAGTTTCTCGCTGCTAAGCCTCAGCCCAAGAAATTATGAAAGTTCGAATGCGTTATTCAATAATGTTCTGTAGAATATGTACGTGGCATATGTTTTTTATTACACTCGCACGCACACACACATATATATATAGCTAATATTTTATATTTAAATTAATATATTTAACTGTTGCAATACTCCCACCGTGATCTGGCACTTCGCCTTTCCAGCTGTGCCAGTAATTTGGCGTTTCTATACTGTTAGACAAGACTTAGAAAATTAATAAACGATTTTTTGAAGATTGGTTTTCTTTCAGACTTCACACTTAACATAATTTTTTATACCTGAAATTTTAAGAGCAAAAGGGAAAGTTGAGTCAAACTGAATTCATTCAATAATTAGTTTTAATAACTTATTTTTTTTTTTACTTTTTCAATAAAAATTAATTTTAAAAATTTATTTTTCATTGATTTTTTGCAAAAAGATAGATAGAGAGAGAGAGAGAGAGAGAGAGAGAGATAGAAAGAGAGAGAGAGAGTCCTACAACAGATAAATAAGAGCTAGTCTTTGTGAATAATCACGTTTCTTCATTCATGCCTCTAGAACACCAATCATAATTCACAACCCCCATATATATATATATATATATATATATATATATATATATATATATATATGTGTGTGTGTGTGTGTGTGTGTGTGTGTATTTTTAAATAACTAACTACTAAAACTAATCATCATCATTTCATCAGATTTCAGTTAACGGTTGTCCTTAGACAAAAAATACATCGGGTTGTATAACAACAACAATATTTATTCTTCTTACTACCGCTTGTTTACAACAGCTCCTCTCGGAGATTCGGTCAGGTCCCGTCTGAGGGGATCGTGTGACATCACACTCTCTCCATTTACAAAATGAACGCCCTCTTGAGGCAGGCTCTAAGTAGGGAAGTTAACAGTTCGGCCAACCTGATATACAATTGTCCTAATTGTGCAGTTTCAATTAACACAAAATCATTAATAACTGATACACCTTAAAACCATTAATTATCATACACAAAATATCAATGTTTAAATTCCTCAAACACTTAAAATAGCAAATATCAAACTATACACAAACATCAATACTTAAATTCCTCAATTACCTAAAATAGCAAATATCAATAATTATACACAAACATCAATACTCAAGTTCCTCAATTACCTAAAATAGCAAATATCAATAACTATACACAAACATCAATACTTAAATTCCTTAAATACTTAAAATAGCAATATCAATTACCGTATACAGATAAAATATCAATAATCATGCTCAAATCATTTTACTTAATCACCCTTATATCTACATTTCACAACAAATTATCTTTCATTCCACAACGCACATACAAAGAAAATCTTTTTTTTTTCTTAAGTAATAGTTCTAATTTAAGGCTTCAAAACAAAAATCTTAGTTATCATACAGTTCAAATATTATTTCTTTTTCATAACAAAATACTAAAATTACCAAAACTCTAAAATACTACTTCTCAACATCTTTTAAAGAGCTACATACACATCACCTCTCCTTTTTCTTTAAAAATTACATAAACACATTCATATATTCATATCGAGATATCAACACAAAATTCATATTTCAAAATATCGAGCTCATACACATATTTTTCTTATCAAATATAATTTCAAGCCTCGATTGCCACATAAACAAATTTAAAAAGTACTCATCTCTAACAAATTACTATTTTCATACTTCAAAACATCGAATATCTGTATCCTCATAAAGGTTAATTCATACAATTGTAAATATTAATTTTTCTTCTTCCTCTTTTTTTTTAATTTTTACATACTTAAAATATTAATTCTCCTTTCGATATTCTCATTTTTATAGAATATGCTTAACTCTTATAGACTCAAAAAGGTTCACAGATGAAACAAAGAAATTCTTTAACATAACACAATCATCAAAACACAAATCTAAGAATTCCTACAGAAAGATCATTTCTAAATCATTACAAAATCACATTCTTATATCCTTACAAAAGCACATTCCTAAATAAATCCTTACAAAATAAATCATTACAAAATTGTATCCCTAAATCTTTACATTCCTAATTCAATATATTCCAAAATCCTTCCAAAATTATATTCCTAATCATCACAAAATATAATAAAATATTCCTACATCATTACAAAATAAAATTCGTTGAGCATATTACCTTGAAATATCAATTATTCTTCTCATCATAAAAGATCACATAAACATAAAAACATTTGTTGGCACACTTAAGATTCAAACTTTTCCTGCTGAGGCTGAAATCGTTTTTCATAGTACTCTTGGATTTTCCTTTACTTTTTTTCATTGTTTTCAAATATTAATTCTAATCTTAATTTTCTAGTTCAACTTTCTAACTTTTTCTCTTTCAATCACTCCCTTTCTAACCTTGTTCTCTTTCAATCCTCTCCTTTTCTAACCTTTATTTTTCAATCACCTCCTTCTTTCTACTTTTAATTATCTTCGAGACATCTCCTCTCGCGAAAACTTCTTCATAGAATTGGCTTTTATTGATGTCCCTATTGCCACATAGTAGCATCCGAAAGGACACTTTGTCTAATTCAAGGCAAGCTCGATTAAGTCACTTTTACGTCTTTTTGAGGTGCATATTTAACAATATTTCAATACTCTTCAAAATAAATCACTTTAGCATATTTTCTTTCACAGTTCGTTAGGTTAGAGTCCTACAACGTACTTTTTCTTACAGTTCTCTGAGAAATGTCAGTCTGACGTGGTCAAATATATCCCACTTCTGATATTTTATAACTCACTACTAACTTATAAAACTAATCATCATCATTTCATCAGATTTCAACGGTTGTCCTTAGACAAAATACAATTCCATTGCCGGATTCTATAATGACTTCGTGCTCTTTCAATGATGAGATTTGAAGTTGTTTTACTTCGTTTATTAGAAGGAGAGATGGAGGAAAATTATATACAAAAGCCTCTGTGTACAAATTGACATATTTCTAATAACCAGTTCTTCTAAGAAAGGTAGATGGCAGCCTCATTTTATCGCATATCGCCGATGGGCGTTGCAACGCGTTCTGGCGTTCGGAGTTCCCCTTCAACTTTTGCTTCTTGTAGTGTATCTAAAGCATCTTCGATGAGAGGTAAAGCAAATTTATCTTTCACCAGCTTCTGGTTCAGTTTTCGGTAATAGACTCACATTCTCGAAGTTCCATCTTTCTTTTTGACAATTACGACTGGACTGGCGTATTCTGATGAGCTTGTGAGTATGATGCCATCTTTGAGTCATTCCTCTATCTGTTTATTTACTTCTTCTCTTTCTGTAAATGCTAATCGGCATAGTGATTGACAAACTGGTGAATAATTCGCATGGTGACATGCAAATTATTATTCGCTGAAAAATAATTCGCATGGTGACATCGATGCTTGCCGCCTTTTCAGTCTTGTAGCTTTCTATCATTTTTGTAAGTTCATTTTTGATTTCAGGATCTCCTAAATGATTTAGTTTTACTTTTTCAATGTTTTCCACTGGTATCTGCATCAGGAATGCTTGATTTTCATACTTAACAAATTCTACATTATCATTCGAGAAGTTGACTGATTCTCGTTATAAAATATCTGAACCTATGACTTCTTCGAACTTCAGTTTTGTTGTAGGTACTACAAGCCAAGTTAATGTACAGTTTTCTCCATCCATCTGAAATTCTTGTTCAAAAGATCCTATCGTATTGACTTGAGCTTCACCTATGCTGGTTTAGAGAATTTTGTTCTTCGCTATCTTTGTTGGATCGATGATTTTTCTGCTGGCATTTTTCTCGTAGTAGACTGACCATACTTCCGGTGTCGATAAGCACAATAACTTTGTTGTTTCCAAACTTTATTTCTTTAGTTTCGTAGACTTTCCTGATTCATAGTGAAGCATGTTGCCATAGGCATGCTTGTTTCCGTCGTGAAATTCGTTGTTCTCTTCGGCTGGCTTATATTTGGCTCTTTCGCTGAATCGTTGAATCTTCTTAACCTGAAGTAATTCGTTTGAACGCGGTTAGAAACATTTGAACTTGAATATCTTTCTTTTCCGTGAATTCGATTTTGGATCCGTCGATTTGAGTTCTCGTGCTTTCTTTTATAAGTTTCGTGACTGGCGGATTGAGCTTCGTGATGTCGATTTTAATTTGTGTTCGTTGCAATTTTCCTGCTTGATCTACCCTGCTCGAATTTTCGTGGCGATTCAAATTGTCGAAATTTTTCTGGTGCTCTGAAATTTTGTTTGCCCCTAAATTACGCATTGGCTGGCTTTTGATTTAGTGTTCTCTTGATGTCTTCATACTGTTCAAACTTTTCTGCTAATTCGGCTGGCGAATTTATCGTTTTCCATTTGTCTAGAAAATGTTGTTTGAAATCGGTAGGAGCTCTACGTTTCAGTTGATCTAAGATGATCAGTTTTTTTTATTCTTCAAGAGATTCTACTTTTAATCCCGATGTTCACCAGTCGAAATATGTTGCAAGTTCGTGATAAAAGTCAGTCCAAGTGTGGCCGTAAACTTTTTGATGCGTTGTGAATAACTGGCGAAACTTTTCTGGCGTTAATTTAAATCTTTTTAGCAGCAGTTCTTTTACGTGGTCGTAATTGTTTGCTATCTACTCTGGTTCACGGAGGAGGAGCGGACAAATGTAAACAAGAAACTTTTGAATCGTGGGGTAATTGAGTGCTAATGGTAATCTGCAGTGATCACCAAGGTAACGCGAAAGGAATTGTAGTAAATGAATAAAGGAGTATTGTTATTAGTATTTAAAAGTTTGTCTGATCTCATATGAAGTTTAAGTGAAAGTAAACTAAGTTAATAGCTAATTAAGCTAAGGTAAGGAATGAGAGTTTGTATGAAATAAAGTGATAAGATTTATAAGTTCTATAAAGTATAAGGGTAAAAGTAAAAGAAGTTGTTAAAGTAAGAGAAAGAGAAAAATTTTGTGTTTTCTATACATACAACCATGAAATTGTTTAAAAATGGTTTTTTACGCCTATTACAGTGAATTGGCAGCTTAGTAGAAACGTGATGCATGTGCAAATATCAGCACTATGATATAAGAGGGGACGCTACGGCTCGCTAACGCGTGGAATGCGAGCACAGTACCAAATCAACTTAAAAAGGAGGAGGAAGGAGGCTTTTCCAGAAATTCTCTACTAGTGAAAGTAAAATCGTACATTCGGTAATGGTTTCAAGAAATCATCAAGATGCCTTTACACATGTTATAATTATCAACAAGCTTAAAGAGGTGCATAGTTTGATGAGTGTTTCACAAGAGTTTGGAATTGACAAAGTGTAGTTTCAAGTGCTTGGAAAGCCTTCCAAATGACAGGAACAGCTGCAAGAAAGAAAAACTACGACCAGTGATGACCGGTATATCGTTCTGCATCCGAAAAAAGACCGGAACCAGACACTGAGCAACATTACTCAGCAGCTGCTTGCGTCTACCGGACGTCAGGTAGCGGGGTTTACTGTGACCAAACGTCTACATAAAGGTGACCTATTCGCTCTTCGTCCTGAACGCTGCATATCATTTAGAGTAGCCCATCGGTGGTACCATTTACAGTGGCATCAAGAACATAAAGATTGGACGTCTCATCAATGGAGTCCCATTCTGTTTACTGATGAGAGTCATTTCAGTCTCAGCAAATATTCTCAGAGCCTGTTGATATCGAGGGAGGCTGGGACACGGTTTAATCCCAGTAACCTCAAGGAAAGAGAACGCTGGAAGTGGTCCTGGATTGCTTATGTGGGGAGGCATTATGTTGAATGGTCTAACGGAGCTTCATATTTTTGACAGCGGCTCATTTATTGGAGATTCTTACTACGATTGCGAGATTCTTACTGAAATTATCCTCCCACACGTGCATCTATCTAAGGTTTCATTGGTTCAGATTTTAATTTTGTGGTCGACAATGTAAGTCTACACACGACCTCTGGTGATGAAGAGCTAGAAAGTGAGGATACCTGAAGAATGGATTGGCCAGTGTGCTCCTCTGGTTTAAATCCCATAGAATATGTGTGGGAAGATCTGAGGAATGCATGGCACAAGATCGTATCCTCCGGAGAACACCAGACAGCTAAAACAGATGCTCATAGCTAAAATTCTTACCTCAAGAACTGATGGATAATTTGGTATTGATTATGAACAGTTGAGGTCATTCAACCATTACAGTAAGGGGTTTGGTTTGTTGTTCCTCCTCGTGGCCATACAGTGTTATTTTACTGACGGCATTCTGTCAATAAAACTTACGAGGTCCATTGCCAATTACCCTCGTGTGGCTTCTAGCGCGACGTAAATACAACCAACCAATCCGCCGTGGTCGAAGTAATGCTGTATCCTACTATATTCAGGTATACTTAGATTACCGTGGTCGACAGATGAAATTCATTTGCGAATTCACACTTATTCTCAAAAATTTATGCGAAGCATGAACGGTAGTGAAGTGCATACTCGATTTCTTCTATATATACCTCTCGCTAAGCAGCAAAGTCGAGATAGATTTTGATTTTTTCTGTAGTTACGCTTTGCACCTTGATACCTTTATTAATAATTCATCAGAACTATCAATTTGATAGAAATACAAAAATGATTTTTCTTATTATTTTAAATTTCTATCAAACTGATATTTCTAGATATTTTGCTGACTTAAAGTCTCGAGTTTAGGTTATTTCCGCGCTTTTTATCGAATATTTAATTTATCTCTGCATTCTATGTGACGATGTACATATATCTGGTGGGTGAGTAAAAGTTGATCATTCAAGTATTTGAAAGCTTTCTAAATGCCAAGCAATATTCTACTTCGAAGAAAAATTTGCAGTAATTTGAAATTATAAGGGTGTAGCTTATATTTTAAAGGGGGGGGACTAAAAGTAATAAAAGATAAATTTTTCATAAGAAATAATTAATTCAATATGGAAGCATTACGTTATTCTGTAAACCTGTAAAATATTATTGTTCAGTAAAATTACTAAAAGAAAAATGTAACTTTTTTTGAAGGAAAGTCCAGATTGTTGTTAAAGGTTTAGCATTTAGATATTAAATGCAATAGCGGAGGAAAATGAAAAATCTGAGATAGGAAATAAAAAAATTAGGAAAGTTAAGAATTCTGTAAATTTTTTGACCCATGTTTGTTTTGACTATGATTTTTTTCACATTATACAATTTTCGAATCATTATCGGTTTTTTTGCGATTAAATGTATTGATTTAATGTTAAGAACAAATGAAATCCTTTAAATCGAATATATTCTGTCATCGATTTATCAATCAAGATGGTTTTTCTTTCCTCACCCTCATCTCAACGTTATCTCATCTATAACTTTTAACTAGGGGAATCACTCTTCGCTTTCTCGTCTCACTTTCTCAACGAACAAAACAATCGGAAGTCTTCATTAGCGGTTTTCCTGTGAGTTATGGAGAGAAGTTTGCCGCTTCGCTGTTTATAAAGAACTATTTTCTTTTCTGAAAAATGACAAGGAAGATTTTGATGTGTTTTTCCATATTTCTTTCATTCGGTTCATGTATGTTTGTTTAACATTGAATGATAAATAAAGGATGGAAAGATCCATAATTTCCACTGACTTAAAGTTATTAAATATTTATGTTAAGATAATATGTTAATTAATCCCAAATATAAATCAATTCTATAAAAATAATCACGAACAATTGATTAAAGTCTACCCGAACTTAAAGAAGTCCCATGAGGCGGTACCAATATACGTTTCTGTAGGCTTTGGGCCTGAGGCACGTATTACTATCTCAAATAATTGATTATTTGTTTATTGATTTGCTTGATATTTTATAAATATTAAAATACGCGAATCTTCAAGACATTTTTGCTTTTGTGAAAATATCATCTATGAGTATTTAAGTATTCAACGACTACCAAATCTTTAATAATAATCATTAATACCAAATATTTTTTAAATAATCTATGCAATTGAAGATAATGTTTTATCATGTATTCATTGATACTATCACATAAACATCTCTCAGTCGAGAAATTGCTTACTGTAATATTACTCATCCAATAGTCTGTATTCTAATATTGGGCAATGGCAAGCTAAATGTGAATATTGGGATAAGAAATATACGAATAAATCTAACTCTGCGCGGAACGGTCGCCTGGTTAGTAACGAACTCATAACTGAAGGGTCTAGATCTCGGAACCTGTTCTTTCAAAGACCATCATATAACGGATATGACATACGTTAAATCTGTAAGATTCAAAATCCTCATATGACTGTAGAAAGCCAGCGTAGATGTCGTCCTCATCACTTGATTGTGGTTCAAATTTACAATATTTTTCTTCAACAATCCTCATATTATCTCTAATGTAACATTAATAACTAATCAATTACAAGGGGCAGAAATTTCCTCTGATGAAAAAATACATCATAGAACGTATATCTCGTGAAAGTTGAGGGAAGGAACACTTACTTTACTTGAGTGACTCTAATTTGCAGCAGATGAATCTTATATGAATTTCTTCAACCCCAAAAGACTTTTATTGTCTGCAAAGAATTAGTTTATTGTCTGCAAAGCTCTAAGAGATACACTAATCGAGGGACGTTTCGATGGATAGGTTTAGTTTTCAAAGATTCAGTAGAGATTCTATTAACCTGAGCTTTCTATTCAGATTTAAGCCGCATGTGAAGTAGGATTTCTCAAGGGTACACATTTTCAGGAATATATAATATAAGTGTATTGATTTTTTTCCAACTGTATTATATATAGAAGACAAAAATAAGCTATTAAGTGAATAAATTAAAATATATAGTATTTTTTAAAATATTATTTGGTCCCAAATCTGTCAGAGAATGTTTTTTTTGGGTGGGGAGGGAGGTAGTTTGTTCTCTTGTCACATTGATCTTTTTTTTTTTTTTTTTTTTTTTCATTTTACAAATCTTTTATTGGATATTATCTTTTATCCATGTTTATTTGTAGACTATTTGTCCTAGATATATTTTCAACAAACGTATAGTGTTTTTTGTTTTTGAGAGCTATTGGTTCCATATTTTGAGAGGTTCGTTTAAGATACCGTTTAACTATTTGTTATTATTATTTTATCAAGTATATATCATTTTATAAAATAGAAATATTTTTTCATGACATACATTTTTTATAATATTTTATATTTTGGAAGTATGTCTTTTAAATTTTCTATTGCACTGAATTGTCACCAAGGATAAGGCTCCCTCTCTTTAATTCGTATTTCTATTTTATAATTTCGCCCACATAAGCCACTCTTTTATTCTTTCGTAACATGCTACTCATGCCTATTATCTTAAAATAAAACTTTTATACAAATTTATGCCAGAAACAAATTCTGATATTTAACCAAAACACTGTAATACTGAGTAATCACTAAGCATAAAACCTCAGTGATTTTAAAAAAAAGTGGCAATTTTTATAATAAAAATTAAATGCTTGCTTTTATGAAAAAGTATGGTAAATATATTATAACAAAGATGAATGAGTACACTTACACTTGAATGAAAATACATAAAAATAATAATAAAGAGAACAACTTTTTTATATTCTTTATTTTTGAAAAAAAAAAAAAAAAAAAAAAATACAAAAAATTTTTTTTTTTTTTTTTTTTTTTAAAAAAAAAAAAAAAAGATTACATGGGAATATTTAAAAAATTACGAGATGTCATTATAATAAAATATATACTAAAATACAAAATAGACCCATTTTAAAAATAAATAAATCTGATCTATGTTATATTAGTATGTACATTCTAGTTTATGTACTAACTCACTCTTGTATCCTGTTTAGTTTATATATACATAAGAACTCCTAATTTCCTTCCTTTGTTATATTACTTAGAAAATATTTTTATAAATTTGAAAAATTCTCCTGGATTTTTTTTTTATCTCTCTATCTCTATCTCTGACAGTTAAATATTTTCAACAAGCATCCCCAATGCATAATAGTTTGACCAAACCTATCCTAACCCCCAAATAGCTAGCGTTAATTTTGTGTGCGTCAGCAATTGTCTCTGAACCTTTAATGTCTATCGGTTTACTAAAATTAATGACAGTTATAGATGTGCAGTGAGCTGCCTTTAATCCAGCATTGATGATACAGTACATTCTATAATCGGACGTTTATCGATAAGTTTGCTTTCTGATTTAAGCGTGTGGATTCGGAAGTTTGTTGGCCTTGACCGCCATTTAACGATGTGGCACTGTTTATCGTAATTGTCAGTTTTCATTTCAATGCATTGTTTCTTTTTTTCAAGTGGGATATAAATATTTCTTTTTTTCACTGTATGTATATAACTGTAATATAGTTGCACAATATTACAGTTATATACATACAGTGTAACTGTACTGCGAAATATTCTGGAGGCCAAACAGGTGCTCTTCAAGTGTCAATAAAATAAATAAGTGCGATCATATGCCTTGAGTAACTTGTCACAATTTGTTTAAACTATCATTGAACAGTACTAATCTAATTTTTCTTTCTAGTTGTGTTTCTTATCCGTGCAAGAATAAAATTAATGTTCAAGGTTTTAATCTAATTCTATTGTTGCTCAAATGAGGGGGGAAATACTTCTTCGGACATTTATATCGTTCACACAAGCTCAGAATGTGTATCAATTCATTAAATAAGTATTTTAAATGTTCAAATTTTTATTTAAAAGGATTTATCTTCTAATGGTATCCCCATGAAAATATATTGATGGTCAATACTCTGGTAAAGTCGCTAGTACGACTCGGAGTAGCTCCAAACATTCCGGGTTAAAGAGTGATTACTATATCTATATTCGATAATTTTCAATGAGCGAAAAGAAAAAGACCCTTGATTTCGTACAATATTAATAACATATTGTTTGATAAGTAAACTGAAGTACTTCTATATCATTCTGATTGATTGATTGAAGTATATGGAATATTGAGCTATTAGTCCGCTCTGTATCAGGCGATCGAATAGATCGCTTAAATCATACTTTGTTACAGTATTTGACCATAACATGTTTATATGGTATAAATCAAACAAGTCGAACACCATGAAAATGAAAGGTTTCCCTTGAGTTTGAGAGCTGTCGGATCTGAAAAGGGGCCGATGCGAAAAGGAACATTGATCTTATTTAATGTTTTGCCGCTCCATCAATGCCTTCCTTGTTCCGTTCGATAGTTTGTGATAATGAAACCCGATAACGCGTGTGAAAATGATGCATTGAAGGAAGGGATCAAAGGGGGAATGAAGTAAATTTTACTCGTCACAAATCGGAAGTAAACATCAAGCCTGGCAGCTAGGAGACAGCTTTGGTTGATTTAATGAGGCTTAATTTAGAAGGAAGTTCTCTAAAGGTAAGTGCTAAAATGGATAACAAATCGCTATAAAGTCGGGTGAGTTTGATTTTTTATTATTCATTATTTTAGCGTAATGATCCTTTTGCGGCATTGTAATGAATTTAGTTAGCCACAATTAGGACTTGTAATGTTGAAATTTCAGATGATTAATTTGTAATGGTAATTAAAATATGGAGCAATTTAATTCAATTTATTGAGTACTTATCATAGCTGTCCTTTTTTGTATAACACCATGGATGTAATTATTCAACTTGTTCCATCTTTCGGTTGCTTCCTGCTCTCTGCCGTTCTAAATTTGCCAGGTACCTGTTGATACTCAATCTCTGTTAGTATTATTATTATTTACACCAAGTTATTATAAAAATAATAATAAAAAGGTAAATACAGCTGAAGGAAATCGGTGGAAATGCGTTGTGACTGGAATCTTTCCTAAAGAATACTTTCTTAAGATATATATCCGAACAATCTTTTAAAAGTGGGAAGACAAAAGCAAACTAGTGGTCAACTAATTATCACAATACATTCTGAGAAATATATGTTGTTCGGTTATCGGGTCAAAGTAGATAAAACTCGTGAAATGAAATTGTTTTAATGTATAGATGTGGGTGCGTGGGCATGTTTACATTATAAGAATACTATACTACAACAATTGAAGAAAACTGTGAATAATTTGTTTGCGTTGACCGGTGCTAAATTACTGAAGACCTATTTTTTACTTTAACGAGGATGAAGTCATATTACGAAAACTAAATTTATTTTATTAAACAATAGAATTGCATCCAATTCAAAAATTCTTTTTTTATTTTGTGATTGTGATATCGCTCAGACTTATTTCATCTTTGATTGTTGTATTACTTACGGAGAGATGTCAAAGTCTTTTTCTATATGATTATACATGCAAGTAAAATGCACAAAAGTTTCAATAAAGCTTGGACATACAGATAAATACATAGTACAACTACAGATCAAAGGAAACGTTATAATACATATTTCTTCCTTTCTGTAGATGATTATATAAGTAAAGGTCTTTAAAAGGGAAATACAAAATACATGCACAAAATAAGGATATGTAAACAAATTTTATAATTTCAGAAATATAAAATTTCAGATAATTTCAGAATTTTGTCATAAAATATCTAATCCTTTTGGTCAAGTCATTATTTTCTGGCAAAAAACACGATTTTTCATGACATACGTGAAAATTCATACGAAATTTAATTAAAATGGTCATGCAGGCTTTTTTTTTATAATAAATATTCTTTTTTACTATTACATTAAATTTGATTAAGTAATAAATAATTTCATGGATACTGCATAAAAAATTCTTTTATTTTCAAAATTATGAATACCGTCAAACGGACGATTGGAAAACGTGGAGTCTTAATGGGCTATAACTATTCTCAAACTATTCATATTTAATTTTTGATCTATTTTTCCTGCAGTGCTTGAAAGCGGGAAAAAAATATCGTGAATCATTCGTGTGGAAGTTATGTTATAAATGGTCCTTTTACGGCTTTCTTCTAGAACTGGTGATCGGATTCGAATGAAATTTAGATCCAGAAGTTATTAAGACAATCCTTTACCCAATTCTATCAAAAAGAGAAGAAAAAACAACCACAACTATGAAACAGTTATTTCCAGAAATTAACTATGTTAATTAAGTGAAATAATTATTTCACTAGCAATAATTCCTAAACATAATTCCTATTCAGCTATTAAGACTTATACCAATATGTGTCCATAAGAGTTGAGAAAATTATCGAGAGTATCTCATTTTCTTGGTGATTGTACATTTCTTTTAGTTTTTGGCAGTGCTCGGAAGAATTGATATTTTTATGAATAATGCCCTGTTCTTATAACATTGACATTTTCAACATTAAAATGAACTTATACAATATAACAAAGTCAGAGAAATATGTATCATTATAATGTCCCTCCTCCAAATGATATATACGACTCCTCGATACACTAAAAAACAAATGTAAATTTTGCAATCCCTCGTGTAGGCTAAATTCACAGGTTACATCATAATAGTTACAAAAAGCTAAATTGATAAAATTCGCAAAATAAATTCGCAAAAAATGAGTTCATTCTCCCTATATGTTAAATTTCTGAAAGTATAGTTTCTTTTTTCTGAAAACAGAAAATTGATGAATATAAGAGTCAAGAATTTACTCAAACGCGATTCTTTTCAGAATATTTTTTAAAAAAGCTGTAGTTACATCTATTTATGATAGAATTATACCAATATTCAGAATTTTAAAATATCTTGATTTGCAAGTTATGAAGTTTGTAAATATATTTCCTACAACCTGAGTTGCAGAGAAGCCGGTATAATTAAATTTCATAATCGTTTCGAAATTTGACACGAATCTTCAAATCCTTGATATCGACCGTCTCAGAAGCGATTTAAATGTCACAGAAATGTGATACCGCTGACTGCTTGATTGAAAACATGAATTAAAATGTCATTTACATAATTTATTTCGTATAAAGCATTTGTTCTTTTTTCGGGCTTCCTAACCTAGTTCACTTTCTTTTCATTTCACTAACGTATTTTTTTTTCTTTATCTCTTGCTATACTTTTTATATCTCCTTAAGTAGGTTTATTTGTTTCTCTCTCTTTTAAATTAGAAATTTAACTTTTTAAATCCTAAACTTCGAGATAGATCTCATTTAATTTCACTATCTATGTGACACTGATATCCAAATTTGTTCAACACTGATGCCTAAATTCTAAGCAAAAGTATTTGATAAATAAACAATTCCAATCTTCAGGCATGTTTAAAAATTCAAAATATCATATATGTAGAGACAGATGATATGAACTGATTATAATCTTTTGATGTTCTGACATTGAAATTTATCTCTATTACAAATTTATGTAGTGTGTTAAAGGATTTTCAAGACTAGATCTGCGAAAAGAGAGACTAGAAACTATTATTTGTTTTGGATTTTTATTCATAATAAAGCCCTTCAGCTTAAACTCATTTATTACAGGGCTTTAATAATGATTCGAATGTCTCTTCTAACCCCCTTTGAGAAATGCCTCCTTGATGATATTTAGATCTTACAAAGAGCTCCGACACAGGAGATGTTTGTCTAATTATCATCAAAATAACACCTTTTTTCCTTTGTTATAAGTTTCGGGAACAAGAAGTCGCAGAGTGCTAAATCAGGAAAATGTGGTGGATGATTCAACGTACAGCTGTTACGTCACACAAAAATCTATGAACAATGACTGAGTTGTGACTGGGTGCATTTCCAAGCAACAAAATCCAGCTGTTTTCGTCCTAATATTCTAGATGAATGCGACGAATTGTAGCCATCAAACGCATTAAAACATTTATATAACACTCATCAGCAATTGATTTACTAGTTGAAGTAAAATCTTTGTGGATAATTGCATTTTTATGGAAGAATGTAGTGAGCATAGTTTTAATTTTGGACTTTTTTTCTCTTTTGCTGTGGTGAGTTTTTTTTTTAAATTTCTAATCAATCTTTGCATTGTCTCTTTATTTTAAGAATGTACCGAAAACACAATAATTCATCACCTGCAAACATTGATTTAAAAAAAATTTGATCATTTCCAGCGGTGAAAATAATGTCTCTGCAATGTGCACTTCTGATTGATTTTTGATCATTGGTAAAAGTAGAACAAATCTTGCACAGACTTTTGTTTTGCCTAGATTTTCATTCAGAATGGTTCGAATCCTTTCTTTGTTTATGCTCAAAGAATCTTCCATTCAATGACGCATTATTTGACACGAAATCACGCGTAATTTTTCAATAATCTCGGGTGCCCTAGACGAACTCGGTTTTCGGGTTTGCTTATCTCTTTCTAGATCCTCTCTTCCGTCCAAAAAAAAAAAAAAAAAAAAAACGCATATGTCACAGGAAAGCATTTTAGTTACTTAAACACAAATCACCGTAATTTGTTTCAGTTATTTGTTTATTTCCATGCACTTTGCTCAAGTTTTGCGTTAAATTTACTAACAGCATTTTAATAATTAAAAATTAAAATAATATACTTCTGGGATTAATAGCCGTACCTTTTAAGTTAGTTTAACAAATACACAGAGCTTTTGGCAATCCTTAAACAGACGATCGAGGTTTATCACGCATACTCGATGACACAAGTGATACAATTGTAGGCTGAGATCTAGCGTCAGTCTTAAAAATTATTTGTTAGATATTATATCTCTTACATTGAATATTCTTATTGTAACTCCATTTGATCTCTCTTTATATGGTTTTCACGTCTTTCATACAATTTCAATCATAGTGATGTATCGAAAAATAATTCTGATTTTGCAGAAAGCATTAAAGAAACTTTCAAAGTACTGAAAAGTGAAATTACGAAACATTGAGTTCACATCAATCACATAATTAAGACTGAAATTCAGATAATTAAGCCAGACAGAACGGAAAATTGAAATTCTCCGGTTTGACAATGCTAGAATATTTTCGTGAAAAAAAAAAAAGAAAAACTTTTAAGTTAGCAATCAAGCCTCTGCCTTATCAAGTTGAAAACTTCCTGTCAATAAAAGAAAAAAGACTGATAAGAAATTTAAATTCCCGAAGAGACGATATCTGATTTCTAGCTCTCAACGGTCTTAATATTCGACTGACCAAATTATGAATGAGAGCAAACAGAACTCAAATGATAAATAAAAAAAAATTCTATTGTAAAACTTTTTTCTCATAATTTCTCCTAATAAATTCATTTTGCTACTTTTTATTCTTCATGGAATAATTACAATTTATTAAATACATCATTTTCTTTATTTAGATTGTTCAGAACATGTAAAATATTAAATGCAGAGAGAGAAGAGATTAGAGAGAGAGAGAGAGAGAGAGAATTATGTGTTTTCGAAAAACTTAATTAGTGGACTGCCTTTACAATATATATCAATTCTTTGACGGAAAATATGATGTTAAATCTATAAAAGGAATTAAAAAGTAAAATTTAATTGGAAAAAGCGGATAGATATCGTTAGTCACAAGTTAGGAATTTTTAGCCACTAAAAGGGCTATAATTTTAATCTACGACAAAATGGACACCCAACCACTTTTCAAAATGTTATTGCAAAAGCTTTTACGTATATGCTTGATGTATATTCATGTGCCCCAGTAATGAGCTTAATTTTCAAAAATATGTCATAAAAATTTTATTGTAAGAGTTTTGACGTATATGTAGTTACCTGCTTTCATCAGAAATGAACTTTATTTTCAAAAATAAGCCATAACATTTTCCTAAATTTTTTTATTGGATTGAAATAAAACACATATTCAAACTAATTCAATTTATAGCGGCCGTCATTACATTTCATTTAAAATATACTAAATTTAATAATTTATCATTTACTTTAATTTTATCGTTCGAAAAGAATATTATTGCCCACTTTAATACCTTATCATTTTCTTTAATTTTAATATTTTATTGAATAATTTAATTATTATTAAAAAAAGTTAATACTCTTGGTGGCGGAAACTATTCTTCGTAATTCATAGCAAAGAACTATTTATGTTTTTCAATATGTTATTACTTAAATTACTTTTTCCGAAGATGAAATCAATGATAATTAAATTTCAAAAAAATAAATTGATCAAGTAACACAATGTTTATTTAAAGTTGTATTCAGACGAATAATAAAATATTGATTAAAATAATTATTTAACTAAAAAAATGGCTTACGAAGATTTAATAAAAACTGTGTTATGCCTGTCTGTCTTTCTCTCTCTCTCTCTCTCTCTTTGTTTCACAAATAAAAATAAATTAACAAATATCAGAAATTACATAAAATTTTTTACACCATTTTTTTCCAATAAATCGTCAACTATTTTAAATTTATCTTAACATACGTAATAAAATTGAAGATAGGGAACAATGATACAAATTTCTACTATATCTCCAAAGTCTTAGAATTCGCCTTAAAAATAAAGGGAAAGAATTGTGTTCAGTTACTTTTTTTGACATCATGTATATTAATTATTAAGTAAAGATTAAATGAAACAATGAAACAAATTTTTCTCCGCATTTGTTAAATCCCAAGTTTTATACAATATACATTTGTTATCAAAAAATGAACTCTAATGAAAAATCGCATGTAAAAAAAGAACTTCTGTGCTATGTTTTGGAGTGAAAAATTAAGAATGTTAATAATTTTTACGATTTTTTCCATTGTTTATTACAATTCTCAATAATAATTATGCTCAGTTTTTATGATTATTATAATAAATATATAAAACCTCAATTTCGACATATTCTTCAATATTCAATAAAGCTGTATTTTCTGAAGATTTTTGAAATTGTATGCAAGGGACTCTGAACTCATCCATTAATAACAATCTCTTGTCCTATATTTTTTTTTAAAAAAAAGAAGTAGTCAGTAACTTTTCACATTCCGTTTTAGAATATATTAACTATTTCCTAAATTCTAACTGACCTTTTTAATCTGCTAATTGCATACGTATATATTATTTAAAATAATTTCTTACTAAGTTTTGAGTTTAACAGGTTTCTTTTACGATCAGTGAAAGAACTGCTTTTTGTAATCAACGGTTGTAAGTAGAGTTCTTTTCATTGATGTTTATAAATACTGGTAGATTTCTGAAATTGCTATAAATAAAAGGAATATTTTTTAAAAAAATTTATGTCGATAAATAGTTATGAATTAATTTATTCTGAAGTATTTATTGTAAATATTGTGTGTGTATGTATGTGTGTGTTGTTTCTAAGACATAATAATTTTATACACTCAGTTGCATTTATTTTCGTAAATAAACGTCCAATTTTGATCTTCCTTTTTTCAACTTCTAAGCTCATATTCAGTAGCAGTATGGTGGTAATAATACCGATTTAATAACTGCTTTTATTTATAATAACATGTATTTTAACAGTTTTCAGTTTGGATAAAATTTCATGATTATGTGCTGCTTTTTGTACTACTTCAATCATTCCTTCGTTAATAAAAAACGATGAATAAATGTGTGTGTGCTTTTTTTATTCTCTTTAATAATCGACTCTTTTAAAATCATTACAAAAACATATAACATTGATACTCATTTAGTAAATTAAGATGCACGAATTCATAATTCTTTCTTTCAAAGTATTTCTAAAATTAACATAAGAATTCCACGCTCGGTAAAACTGACATTAGCGGTTTTTCAGAAACACGTTCAACTTCCAGCAAGTAACATTAAGTGGGAATGTGATAAAAATTCGAACACCAAAGGTGCGGTGACAAAACCTCATACCTCCCTTTGGTTGCGTAGGTACAAGAGCAGATAATGACAATCATTAGCAGCCATCAGATGGGTCCTCCTCTTTTATCAGAGGTTCTGTGGCCAGATAATGGAAACATCGACGTCATTTTTTACTCTCAGATGATTCACAAGGGGAAATTGGCCAATTCCGTTGTAAAAACGATTCGAAGAATGGAATTTGAACTTGTAAGAATGATTCAAATCAAGTCCGACCGTTGAATTGGATGGTTTGGCTGTTTCTAGAACATGACTCTGATTTGAAGGATTTGCTCCAGATGATGGACTTTACCATTTTTGCTAGTAAGTTGATATTTTTCATTATTAGTTAATAAAAACAATACTTCTTTTATGTTTATTGAATGAAAAGTGCTTTAATTAATTGTATTATATGTGCTGTTTTTTGCATAACGGAATGTTATAAAGTATTAAAAAGTATCGTTTGCTTAGTATTAGCAATTTTTTTTCATAACTATAATTTTTTATGAATTATTATGTTTCCAGTCGTGATGAATAGATAAATTGGATATCTATTTAGAATCGCAAATTCTTGATTTTTAAAATGTTATAGGCGTTTAAAATACTATATCTATTCTTTAAGTTTTAATATATTTTAATATAATATTTAGGGCTCATGAAAATAAATATTTTGAATTGTTATAACCGAGATTCATTTATTGAAAAAATTAACAAATGACGTTCGTAGCTATCAGGGTACCCCATTTTCTTTTGTAATAATTACATATCGAATAATTGACGGAACTCACAAGGGAACATAGAATCATACATAATTATCTAAATGTTTACTAAGATTTTTAAAAAAAAGTTTCTTAAAGTTTACTTTTTTTTCTCATTGCATTAAACAAAGACAATAATATATTCCCATATCAAATAACATCAGATATTCAGTGATGTATAAAAGTTAGTTGAAATGTTCAAAATTGTCTTTCAAGTTGATGAAAATTTTATTTCAACTTTTTCTGCTTTTTTTTGAATGGTATAAATTACAGTATGAAACTGAATACAGCGCAAGATTTAATATGTCGTTAATGAAATATATACTATTTTTCACTTTTGAAATCTTGTTACTTTGTCATTCGCTTTACTCATACGTATGCGCAAGAAGCTGATGATAAAAAGCAGTGATTTGATAGTTTGTTCTTTTCGATTAATCGTTACTGTCCTGTGATGCATAGATCTTTAAATAAATTTCTCAAGTATGAAATAAAATTCATCACTGTAACATATATATTTGAGACCTTTCACTGAATATTGTTAGGATACTGTTTCGCTGCTTTCTATCATTTTATTTTTATCAATTCGCGGAAAATTGTTTTGAATAAAGTGCAATTGTATTATTTTTTGGAAGATGTTTCGTGCCCGTTGACATTCGCCAATTCACCCCTTGATCTAAGCTCGCCACAACATTTTGTATTAAATCTGTTCATATATATGAAAAGAGTTTGATGTTTTAAAAATATGACTTTAGATACGGATAGAATTTTTACAATTTTTTGTGGAATTGAAAGTGATTGAAAATTAAAATAAAACTATCATTTAAAGAAGTATCCACCCAACTACTTTATAAATTTATTTCATGGTTAAAAATAATTGTAAAAAACTGACAACTGTGACTCTTGCTGTAATATTTTTTGCTACTAAGTTGTGATGATGAGCTATTTGTGATTTTCTCTTCAATAACCTTGGAAACTTTTTGTAATTTGAATTACTTAAAATTTCATCTTCTTTCCAACCAAATGGAATGTGACTAGGCAAATGAATTGAACAAAAGAAATGTAATGAATTGAATTGAGGACAGTGTTATATAAATGAAATCGAGTTGAAATGAATTAGAAGAGAGCCAGATGATAACGAAAAGATGGTAGATGTTTGTAAGTTAATTGGAGTGAGTTATGGAAGTTTATCGTTTGTAGAAAAATTGATTAGAAGTCACTATTGGTTAGAGTAATAGGATTTGAGCCTGCTGTATTCAAGGAGTATCTCACTCGGTGTGAGTACGTTGGTATTCTAAGACTTCATTGTTTAATTATGACAGAGAATTCGAGTAAGTTAAGAGAGATTCTAGGGAGAACTAAATGAGATGTTCTTAGTTTAGTTTAATTAACGTCGCACTAGAAACAACATGAGGGTTATTGGCGACGGACCTCGTAATAAATTAGATGTTCTATGAAGATAATTAAAGAATTGTGTTGCCTATTTTCTGATACCTCTTCAATTAGATTTGTGATTTCATTGAATATGTAGAGACTCTCTTCAACAACGGCGCCAGAAGTTAAAATGCCTTAAAAACTAGCCCGAATAGGGCGTCCTCTTTAGTCTAGTTGGTTAAGAGATGCCAAAAAGTGACCGATCAAATTTCTTTCAGACCCAATGGACCAGAGTTCGAAACAACAACGCCGACAACCAAGGTCACCAATAACACACTTTCTCTCTCTCCCAGCCCGGGACATGGGGTAGAATACCATCCCTGGAAGTTGGAGTTCCGGAGAAAACGTCCTACACCAAAAGTATTTAAATGAACTTTAAGAGTAGAGTTAAGTAATGAATCATAGCAACTACATTATACACTTTTTGACAAATGAGAATCGTTCTCCTTTTTTTCTTTGATTCAAAAGTTTCAAGGTATTTCAGTGTTATATGACAGGTTGTTATATCACTTTAAACAGGAGAGGTAGCCGGGGTATCCTTATGATCTCAGTTGCGAAATCAACGGTCGTCGTTGTTTCCGTCTGATGCCACAAAAGACCCGCCATTCAGTGGGACTTATGCACATTAAATCTGTTGAGATTTCATGTCCTCCAGGTGGCATGGTGTGGACATTTAGAGAGGGAGGTGTCAGCTCAGGTGTCATCCTTGTCACTTGACAGAAGTCTTCTTCCAATAGCCCTCAAGTTGCTTCTAAATGCTACGTTTTTTAGCAATCAATCAAAAAAATTAATCAATTAAACAAGAAGTGTAACAAAGCTTATTGGTATTGAATTTTATACGAGAAAAACAAATTATTATTTAAAATAAAAAAAAAAATAGTAGGAAGAAAAATTTATTTCTTTTTCTCTCAATATTAATAATTTTTCTAGGATTGTTTGATATTTTGAACCTTAAAAAAATGAAAGGAGATTAAAAATACCTTAATAACTAGATCAATATCTAAGTGATTCTGATATTACTGAAAACTTCTGTTTCTTGCTCGTCTTCTTTCCTTACAATCTTTTATTTATGATTTTATTATTATATAGTTGATACAAAAATTCTGTTAGTCCTTTTTTTTCAAATTTTTTTGCCAAAAAATACAGCAAAATCTGCGAATTTTTGAAACATTCAACTTCCGGATTTGGGTTTGAAGATAACATGCATACATGTATGTAAAGCCATAGAGCATAGAAATAGCTGTTAGAAAATTAAAATAAAAATATTAAATGATATATTATTACCTCGGATTTTAAGGAAGTGTTGATTTTGAGAGGAACTAAAACTTTTCATAAATTGTCCATTAATCAATTACTGAAATTCATAGGATTTAAATAGATCATATGAAAATGACATAATAACTTTTTTTGAGTGTATTTTTGTTTTCTATTATTAAATTCTATATGAAGATTAGGTAATCAGAATATAAATCGCTTTCTTTTACCTTTAACCTAACAATAAGAGCAGTTTTTAACGGAATAATACATTTACAGTAACAAAAACTGACTGTTCTAATAAATATTTTTTGTATGAAATCTCAAATGACTAAAGTTATTAATCTATTATGATTTTGATACTGAAGGGCTGCTTCGATGTATTGAAACTTCCGTTTTCACCATTATCCTCAGTTTAAATCATTATCCAGTAAATTTCCTTTATCAAATACCGATAACTTTTTAACAAAGTTTTTTTTTTTATTTATTTTATATTATGTTAGAAATATACTTCGCATATATTTTTTTAATATGATTAAAACATAAAGTACTTCAAATCATCATATAATTAACTATATCTACCAAATTCCCTTCGCTTTTCAAATTTGTTTATTTTTATCATTTGATGATTCGTAACTTTTTAATGTGATTCAACCTTTAAAAGGAAAAAAAAAAGACTTTTGAGATATTTGTGTGAGAGAGATAAGAAAAAGCTTATTAACCTACATCACAAGGACTAAAGTACTAAAAAATTCTAAAATCTCAAAACATCAATTAAAATCGAGACTCAAATAGACAACAGATACCGATGGAAGACTTTTAGCTTTCACCAATAAAGATAATCTAGTTGTAAATCTGTTTCCTTCTTGGAAATTACGTTAAATGTTCGGAATCTTAATGAAGAAATAACTTTTCTTGATTTTAAGACGAACTACTTCATTGAAGCTCAGGTTATAAATTACGAACACAATCTTTCTTTAAATCGCTGCCTCACAACATTAATAATCTCTCGGCGTTGTTTTTAGTAACACTACATATCATTCTTAATCAGAAGTAAGAATCGTATGATGGCATACCATATCATAATTATTATTTCAAATTCTGACATGTTATTCTTTTTGCACATATTCGTACGAATCCTTCAAAATCATGTCTAAAGTCAAAAATATTTTAAAATGTAATAATAACATAAACTTTTAACTTTTTGAAATGTAGGTTATGTGAAAAAAAATATTATCCAATGCGCAAAGAATCCAAAATGATACATTTTCCTGACTCATTTATTATCAGTTAAATGCGTTCATTTCATGCGATACGAAAAGTAGGAAAAATTATTTTTAGATCAATTTTGAACAAAGGCATATAATCGTCGTATAATAATTATAAAATCAATGGATTGTATTAAAATACCTCCTATCCTTCTCCATTTTTTTGTAATTTGGGAAATATTAATAAGGTATCGTTACTCTCTGAAGGAATGAGCATCTCTTTCTTAAATACATTTTCGGCTTATGAATGAAATATTATTTGTTTGTCGCGATCTTTCTGAAAGTATGAATCACTGAGGTAAATATTATTCAGCATCACAGAGGTAGGAAAACGCAGAATGTGTTAATTTATTTAAACATTATTATTCAAATTTTGAAAACAAAATTAAATATTTCATTTTAATTAAAAATTGTTCATTCATTGATTTGATGAGCAAATTACAAACAACAGAAATTCTATTTACAATATGAACATACAAAGACTTTGGGTAAAATTCAAAAGAAAAAAAAAGTCGGTTTTGAACTAGTTAAGCTCAAATTCAAAATATGAAACCTAAATTAAAAGATTTAAATACCAAAAAATATTTAAAAATAAAAAAAAACCTAAAGAGGTAGGAACACCAATTAAACCATTTAACAAAATTCGTATGGTATACCTAGTGGCCGAATCAAAGAGAGAAAAAAAAGATGTGAAATGATTGGAGTGACACTGAAAAGAACTTTATGGTACATTAAATTTCTTGGTCAGTCAAAATGAATATCCTCAAGAAATTAAGGGATTAAAGTGCATTATTTAAACATTTTAGGGGGGGGACGTCACTATTTTGAGCTAATTTAAGTAAGTTAATAGATAGCATTTTGAGAGAGCTTTGTAGAATTATTCTAAATAATAGGGGGAGGGTTATAGATTTGAAAATACATATTAAAAATAGAGAGATAGTGATAAAAATAGAACTTATAATAAATTCTTCTACAATTAATGAAGAATGAAAGTATTTTCTTTCAGTTAGGGAGAGACTGATGTTTGATGTTAAAATTCTTTTCACACTAATTTTTTTAAAAAATATATAAATAATGGAAACTTATTGAAGTTATGGAATAATCTATTAAATAATGTTATTGTGTATTAAGCATTTATCCTTACGTGTTGACTGAATTAGAATACAAAGTCTTATTAAAGCTGAAAATGAATTGTTTTAAATGCATGTGACTGCACAAAATTCGTGAAATTGTTAATATACTTACATACACTGTCAACCCCCATTTTCAATAGAAATTACAACAATGCTACAATGGGTAATCACGTATAATCACGTACGGAGTTGCTTAATAATTGATTCCACTCCAGCTCAAGGTGTTCCACATATTTTGTTTTTAATTAATAATAAATTATTTTTAATTCGTGTCGTTCAGTGCCGGTATGTTCAACTGTGCATTAAAAATTTTAAAGCTAATTGAAGTGCCTCACACATGTGATAAAATGTAGTTGAAACAAGCAATTGGAAGGATTAGTCGAAATTGCATTAATTTATTTGTAATTATTATTCAGTTTCTTATGTATTCATGATTTACATCAGCGGGAAAGTAAATGACTTCTTTGTGAAAAGTACTCTGAAAACAGAACAACTTTATGATTCAGGAACAGTTTGTTTTAGGGATGTATCTTTTCATGTAAAATGCTTCAAACTGTTGAATGTTTCAAGATATTTTTTAAACTTTGGAGGTCCCGGCATCTTTTTGAATCATGAGTAGTTTCAGAGTTCTTAAGGTATTCTAAACTCACTGAAAAAAGTAACAGTTGAAATACTCTTTCATTTAATCAAATTGTTTCACATACTTTAAGCTTGAAAGGTAAAACAAAAATAAGGTCAGCTTTTAATAAACAGAATGATTTGACAGAGGAACCTAAATTAGCGAATTCCATATCCTAACCATCGAAAAGAAAATATATAACATGCAACTAAATTATTTGAGAAGCGAGAAATTATCCTAAATCTAAATTCCTTCTACTCCTACTTCAATCCCTGTTATAGATATAATGATGTTGGTTGATTTATCTTCTTTCTTCAATTCCAAATTAAATATCTTCTTTCGACAGTGTCTAAGAGCGCCATTTTATAATTACCTAGAAAATACATTTCGCTTTAGTTATTAGCGTATTTTTATAACAATTTTGAAAAATGAACTTTGGCTTTATGGCAGAAGTGTAATTGATGAAACGAAGTCAAGTAACATTTGTTGAAGTAACTAAAAACAAGAGCAACTTTACATACTTTCTAGAAAAACATTTCAACAATATTTATGCTTTGACTCATACAATAAAACCATTTGCGGTTTCTAACCATTAAAAAATGGAAAAAAAACACTATTACCAACGTGTGATAAATAACTTCAAGTGCCAAATATAAAAATTGTTTTGTACGACATATTGTAGTTCACACAATACAGCTTAAGTGTAATACTAAGCATATTATGCAATTAGATTATTTAACGTATATAACATGATATTTCAAGTGAATATTTTTTTAAAATACCATGTAAAAGCATGAAGAAATTAAATTCATGCAATTTCTTTTAATTCTGTCTTAAGAATTAATATGACCAACGTTTTACATAATGGTTTATCTTAAATTTTTCATGAGTTTGACGATTGTGTTGTGGTATCATCGTATTCTCACCATTTTATGAATAATGTATGAAAATCTTACCAGCTTAAAGGTTACAAGGACTTTGAAGGGTGAATTTATTTAAAAGTTTTGCACTCATAGACAAGAAATGTATGCAATGATACAAGGTTGTGTAGTATTTTAAAAGAAAATATTTATGATAACATGCAGCTTTATAACCTGCAGTGTAACTTGTCTTCAATTTAGTTTCAAGAAGTCATTTTATCTAAATATACCGGACGCTTTTGAGCCAAATAGCCGTAGGGTATTTTCTTTCCAGGGCATTGCAAAGATTTTATAAGTGCATCAACAATTCCCAAGTGCTGATAAGGTACAAAATATACGTTATTAATATTAGATAATTAGTGACAAGTTGCATCAAGCACAAAATCAACTAACATTTTATTGAAAGTATTTCGAGCGATTCATGAAAAAATACAGTTATGTTAGCTTATATTCCACTTGATGTATGATTAACGTGTCTTTTTTGATAATTTTAGAAATAATTATTTTAAAGCTCAAATTATTTTTTTACATATACTTAACTTTTTTAAATTGAAAAGCTTCTAAACTTGAGATGAATTTATAAGGAATTTTCTCCTAAAAGATAAACATAAGCTCATACTATGATAATATGGTAAATAATTAATAAAATGTGTGCTATTTTTGTTATTTTAATGAATGTCATTTTGTGAGTTTTCCCCCATTTGAATAAATTATAAAATGACATCAAAGAGAGAAAGAGCAAAAAAAATTAGCCATGAAAGGCGTTATTATTAACAGCTAAATGTATTTAACTATCATTAATTTTAGTAACAATAAAAAAAATTTACATATATATGAAAGTAAAGTGTTATATATACTTATAAACTTTGCTTCACAATAAATTGTATCTGAAAAATTTCCTATCAAATAGAGTTTATCCAATGAGTAAAAAAAAAACGTGACAAAATAAATAATTTTTTTGAAATAATCCGTCTTGCAGTTTGGTTAGTAATTTTTAGCTGTTTCTATTTCTTCGAATTTTTTAACGACAAAAAAGTCTGATCTTATATTTAAATTAGCAATGATGATCTAGAACTATCTTTGCATCTTTGTTAATTTCATTTATATATATATATATATATATATATATAAAACTTTCATCTCTTGTTTTATGGTAATTTATATGTTTTTTGTACGTATAACCACTAAAAAAACCACTGTTAGATGACCACTAATCATTACGGGTATACTATTGCTGAACGCTACAATTATTCACTCCGCATTATCTCTGCTAACAATCATTTTTAAATTGCATTGGAATAATTTATTGTCTGAATATTTTTGTGTTGTTTATCCGTCTGAAAGAAAACGTCTAGTTTGGCCAAAGTACAAACTTAATGTTTTCTCATCTTTATCAAGAAGATCCAAAAACAATTAATATTCGTTCCGAGTTATGGTCAAAGATCGTTTTGATGAAGGATATACGTACGATGAAAGTCGGTATCACCTTTCTTTTAGTGAAATGTTGTATGCATACGAAGGCAGGGTCCCTTTAAAGAGAAAAATAAAGAACAGCATTAGTATTCTAGTTCACACGAGCCCCTCCTGAGAGTTAGTGCGTTTTTGTGCAGCAGATAGACAACTATTCTTACCTTGTTGAATGTTAATGAAGGAAGATGGAAAACCAGAAAAAAAAGGCCAAGGTAAAGGTTACGTTTGTTTGGGAGGATAAAGAGATTCCTGCAGACTCTTAAGGACAGTGCGAAGGCCTTTTTTTTATTTCTTAAAACCATTTTACATCGACCCTAGTTAGTTTGATATAAAAAACAAGCTTTATGTGTCTATTGAATTTAAAACTGTTGACAAAAGAGTCCTTTTAGTGTAGAAAATGTCTTGAGACATACTTTTATTATAAAAAGATATCAGATGAAAAAAGTTTCTCATACTTTGAACCGGGACAGGCTTTTACATAACAGATTGAACAAAAAATTGTTTCACAATGTGAACGCTTTCTGTTTTTGTTACATCATATAAGTTTACATGCTTTGAATTAATAATGCGCTCTTCAATACTAGAATTAGATTATGATACGGAGATACTAGTAAATGACATGTTCTAAGGAAATAGTTTTCACTGACAAAAGAACTAAAAATCGTGAAGGAAATATAAAGTAGTTAGTCTATTCGTTTGTCGCTCAAACGAAATTGAAAATAAAATATAGAATAATGTATCCATTTGCATATTTTCGATCCAAAGCACATTTGCACATTAATTACATAGTTAGAATTAGAATAATTACATATTACATATAAAGTTTAATTAATGTATAATTATCTACTAACACTTCCGATGACGGAAATGCTGAAAAATCTTAATAACCGAGCAATTTAGTAATGTAAAGATAAATGTAATCTTATAAGATTTTTAGCGTCATTTCTAAAATCAGCTTTTCAGATTAATTACAGATTTATGACATCATCTTATTAATTAACACCTGAGGATTCTGAAAGTTATTTTTTTCTTGCTTTGCGGTCGACTAATATTCATAAGCATGCATGTATATGCATCATTCATCAAAGTATTTCAGCTAAAAAAAAGGGTATTGCATGAATAGTCAGTGGTAACCAGTACTCATTATTCTTTCTGACAAAAAATAGCACTGATTGCACAATATTTGGAAATACACCAGTAGAGAACATAAAAATTAAATCAATAAGTAAAAACACATGTTCAGTTTTTCTATTCAAAGCTATGCTTTTGAACCACAAAACAGAAACAGTTATTCGCTATTTTTTATGCAAATTTGTTAGATCAGAGATGTAAGAGAGAAGAAAATATTCCGCGTTTATTTCTACAAGTTGATTAATCATATTCGCTGTAACCCGTACTCTTATTTTGGTTATTTAATATGAAATAAAAAAAAAAAAGGACTATAGTTTTATCATTCAACTAATTAATTCGCTAAATATTATGTAGCTTATAATAGTCATGATCGAGAATTCACGGCCGGGATTGTTTCCGTCAAGTCATGGGCTCGAATCCTAATGCTATAAAAGACTCTTTGTGTATTGGGGCGAATGCACGTTAAATCTGTTCGAGGTTCCAAGTCCGCCTTTTGGCGTGATGAGGAAGTTTGAAGAGGGAAGTGCCATTTCAGGTGTCGTCTTCTTTACTTGCCCGAGGTTCAAAGTTACGTGTCTGTCACCAACACCCTTCATGTTGCCTCCAAGTGCGAAGATAGTAAATCAAGTTATATCAAGGTGGAAAGAATTCCCACTAATTTACTGGTATACCGGTTTATTTGATATTTTTTTCCGAATTATCCGTTATAGAAAATTTAGGAAAATGTGCAGTCGCTAATTCATGCATATTGCAGACAGTTGCTTGGGCGATTTGATTGTACTTCATTTATTCACGTTTCGTTATACAATTTCCAAAAATCGTATGGAGCAAGCATACCAAATTAATTTCCAGCCAGGGAGCAATTCCTTACAAGCAAAGGCCACGCTAGCAGCATTGTATGTAGTTACAGTGATAATTTTCCCAATAATTTACTTTCGTAGCAATATTTGTTATTCGTATCATAATTCTTATATGTTGTACTTTCATAGTGACATTTCATGTTGTTAAATTTTGACACACTAACATAATTATTACTTAACAGGCATATTATTTTACCATTTTTGCCTCTGCAAAATTACTCCAATTTTCACTTATCTTGAAATTATTGATGTTCAGCAACAGTTTTTCGTTTAGTTTTCCTACTATCTGGTTTTGATAAAAACATATTAAATTCAAGGGCTTAAATATAAAAAGCATTTTTATAAAAATAATATAAAAAGCATAAATATAAAAAGCATATTTAATGAAAATCTATGTTATTGTCATACGTAAAATAACTGCACAATTTAACAAGTGTATCGTTTATAAACTTATTTTCTTATTATCTGTCAGCAGAATATTTACTGTTAGGCACATCAAGCAAGGATATGAAAGATTGACGACGTGGTAGGTACTGGTTCATTATATTTGCTAAAATAATCACTGCATTACTATTACAGGGAATGGTGCATTAACGAAAATGTTGTGGTTCGTCATCAATAATTACATATAACTAGAAATTTTAAAAACTAAACTACTGTGTTTGTGATAAAAATTTTATTGCATACTGTTCGTTAACTAAGCTGCAATATTTGTTGTGCGCCGCGAGTTTGACATGATTGGTGTAGTGCAGCGATTCCAGACATCCCCCCCTTCCCCCTACAATTTATTTCACTCGTTAGATTCCGAAAATTTCTCGAACAAAAAAGGGTGTACATTGAATTAAATCAAATTGTCTATTTCCCTATACGTTGTTTTTGTGTACTTATTGTTTATTTTTGAAGTAAGCGAACGAATTTATACATGGATTAGAAAAAAGGAAAACATTAATGGAATTTTTTTGAATTGTATTGAATTTCAAAGTTTTCAAAAGTTAGACTCTCAAGAGAATAAATATTATTTCAAATCCAGAGTCTATTACATTTGCATAAATAACAATATTTTTAGATAATTATATGAGGATCGAGTGAAAGAAAAAGCAATTCATCCAACGAACGCAACCCGAACTTCTCGAAACGTCTTTTACCGAAGTTTTTCCTGATAGGGTGGATAATAGCGCAACATTATATAATTCTCTGCCTACTTTTTTTTAAAAAAAAAAAAATTTAATGTTTTAAAATTATTTTGTTATTTTTTTAGTCGAATGATTTCCATCCACCTAAAGGCCTGTCGCGTACCCCATGAGGTTCGCGTAGTTTCCGCTTGAGAACCGCTAGTACAGTGGGATATATGAATAAGAATTTTCTAATTAAATTCATTTATGCAGCATAAAAATAATAGTTCAGCTAATGAATTGAAAAAGCGTATTTCTAACTTAAAAGATTTTTTTTTTGTAAATTTTAAAAAATTATTTAGTTTGCAGATTTCACTATTGAAAATTTATTTGGGGAGGATTTACAAAAGGCAATTTTTATGCAATTCACACTCTTTATATATATATATTAATGTACATTTCAAGCATACATGAATCTAGAAAAACCATTAAGTTATCTGGAATCTCGTATCGGAAAAGACCCACTTAACGACAAAACTCATTTAAAACGATATTCTCAAAAGTTTCAACCTTTCACTTATCTAACTCATACACACAAAGTCAATTTACTTTATCGAGATAATTTTTTTTTTACTTGGTAATTATTTATTTAACCTTCTTATGACAGAAAGAATTCTTTTTTTATCTATCATGTTGAATATACCATATGGATATTAAATTTGTTTGATATAAGTTAATCAATCAACCTTTTTTATGATATTGAATTTATTAATTGAATGTTACGTTAAGTACAAAAAGTAAAAATTTTAAGAGCCCTATTATGATTGTAGTTATATATTTTATTATTGTTGATTATTGTAACGATATAGAATATAAAATCTGTATTTTTTTTTTTAAATTTGTAAAAAAAATCTCTCTTTTTATTCTCTATAAGAATCTGATATATTAGTGTAAAAGTTTATTTTATTGAAAATCATTGCATTTTCAAATTGCTCTATTTTTCAACTCTGTATATTTACATTTATATTAAACTAATTTGAAGAAGAAAAGGCGTTAATTTAAATGTTGAAAAATATTTGGTTATACTTATTTACTTAAAATAAAATGATTTTTTATCACTTTGATATAAAAAATTACAGACTCAAAACCTTAAAAACATTAAAGTTACACACACATTTATTTATTTTTTGAAAAATCTAAGATCTTTAATTAAATTTCTGCCGATATGTCTGTCTATCTGTATTTACATAGAGGACTACATTTTACGTTAACCTGATGTAGTATGGATTATTTTAAACACACAGAGATATTATTAAAAATTTAATTTAGATTTATCAAGTATTAAATTATGTTTTTTTTTAAAGAGTAAAATTTTCAAACCAGATGAGGGAGGGTAACAACGCTTTCATTCGGAATGAATCTGATCGTTTCAATTCAAAAATGGTGCATAAAATGCAAAAAAAAAAAAAAAAAAAAACAGTTGTTACTAGAATTATAAATTGCCATACAAATTGAACACAGGTACTGAAAGATAATTAAAAATAGTATCTTTTTAATAAAGACATTACCCAAATATTCTACCTTTGAAAAGATACAAACGAAATAAAACTATTTGTTAAGCCTAACAGTCATAAATGAACGAAAATTGAATTGATTCCCAATTAAACTATTTGATTGTATTCGTCATAGCTCAAGGCTAAAGATTTTTTCAACCACCGATTAAGTTGAAGGTTTGTGACTTCTCCAGCTTAAAAAGTATGACATTTTTTATTGTATAAAACTCAAGTTTTTCCTTAATAAGTAAATGCATCTGTAAAATCAATTAATTACCCATAATCTTACAGTACTTATTCACTTTCACAATCTTGTTATTTTATTAATACCAAGAGATTTTTTTATCATTTTTATTCGCGGTTCCCTTTAGTCTGAATATGGGTGACTAAAATTAAGATAATGAATGTTTGCAATTTAATTAATTTAACTAAACTTTGAAATTTACATGTATTTCTGCAGTATTAAACAAGGATTCAAGAACGCTTAAAGTATAGTTATTTTAGAGAAATGTGATTTTATATAGTTTAACTATATATAGTTAAAAGAATGGCTACGTTTTAAAATATCGGTGATGGGTATGTTATTTTACTACCGCCTTCAAGTGAACAACCATCCGATAATTTTATAGCAATTTTATTTATTTTTTTCATTGAAAGGAAAATTATTTAAAAACATATAATTGATCATGTTTCTTAATTTATTTATAAATTTTATTCTTATTTGTATTTCAAATAATGTTACAATGATGATTAAATTTTCCAGAGTTAAAATGTTAATTTTTTTATGTATATGACTATATTGAGATTAAAACGATCCAAAATTAATATTTCTATGAAACCTATTTTATTAATATATACATTCTGTCACATTATCTGATAACTTTAGTTATCCAAATAATTAATAAGCAATTCAAATATTTTAAAAATATTTAATTTTTTTTCTGATTTTAAAATGTTCTCGAACAATAAGTTGTTTTTAAATAGTGATTTAAAAAAATTGTACATAATTTGTTTGTTTAAAAATCTTCTCATTGTCTTATCTAAAATTTTGACAAATTATTTGTTTAACCGGAACAACATTAGTATATATCAGCTAGTTTAATATATAAGGATATTTGTAACTGAAAATAGTTGCCGCATGATAATCGGAATTCTGTTTATTTATTTCCTTAGAATTTCATGGAGTTTTTGAAAGTGCCTATCACAGCAGTAAATTGTTTATTTTGTCCTGAGTGCAACAAACGAGTGTTTGCTTTAATATTAACACAAGCAGTAAACTAAATTTTGTAATTCAGTGATTCCTCCAATGACTGTTGACAATATCGCAATTTATTACACATTGATCTTTTTAACCTCATTAACATAATGAAGAAGACTTTAGAGACACAATAAATAAATATTTAATTTAGTCTGAATTTTTATAAAAGTGAGCTGTAAGATCGGCATACAAGTTAGAAAATAATGAATCGGAAATTTTATTGAAAATATTAAAAGTTATGAATGTGTAAATAAGTATGTTAAATACAGATTTACAAACTTGACAGAATTAATTTCATTAAATAAAATTAAACGTTGGATTGTACTCACTTTCATGTTAACACTAAAAAAAATATCAATGATGTTCAAATATTATTTTATACCATAACAAAATATTCATCCTTTTCTCATCTTTATATCATGGAAATCTTAAGCAAAAGCATTAATATCGCTATTTTTCTGTATTGTTAACAATTATTACATTTAAAACGAAATAAAAATATTATTATTGATAGAAAGTAAAAGAGAAGATAATATATTTTTTGTTTGTATAAAATGTTTAATGCATTGTAATAATAATATAAAAAAGTAAAAATTAAGGTGCTTATTTTAAAGAAGACATCTGTTTGGGTATAACCTACATCGCTATATTCATACAAACTTTTTTTTCTTGATATCTGATAGACTCTTGTGAATATATTATAACACTACGTCACAATTTCTGCATCGTTACATCTTATATAATCTTATCATCAGTTATACAAGGGTGACTACAACACAATAAATATTTTATTGACATAGAAATAGATAACATTTTAAAAGAACTTTAGTAACAACGTATTGTTCTATATCTTATTCTTCTTTAATTATTTTCTAATTATATTTTATTTTTTATAGGTGTTAATATCTTATATTGTATTTAACTTAGAAATTCATTGTGCATATAAATTCATTGTGTAATAAATGTTCATTACTATTTATGGGAAGATTATAAACTTATGCTTCTATTATAACAGTAAGGAATATTTTCCTCTTCCGAATTGGCTGAATTTAATGAAGTGGTACGATCTCAAATTGCTTAAGGTATTTTAAAATACTTCCTGAATCGTCAACAGAGGGGCGCGGAATTATGGGAACAATGTAACAAAGGAAATATTTTATTCGTTACCAGGAAAAAAGCTTTAACCTTTAAATTACCTTAAGTATAAAGAGTACAACCTCGTTTTGCTTTTAAAATAATCTCTTAACTTCTGAAATATTTTCTGTAAAAGATTTATTTTAAAATTTCAGGTTTTTGAAAAAAAAATTGTAATAAATATAAAAAAATGAAAAAGTTCTATGCAAAGTTTTGCAAAGAGCAGATTTAGCCACACAAGGTGCGCTTTTTTATAACTATCATTAAATTACTCAATTCAATATAAGAATTAAAGTATACGATGAAATATAGAGATATGGAGAATAGTAAACTTTTCCGATATTAAAATAAAAGGAAATAATTCCGATATTAAAAAAAATATTAAATTGAATATTGTTTCCGTTACATGAAATTAAGATTAAAGCAAACGATAAATTATTAAATTGAATATATTTTTGCTAAATGTAATTAAAATTGAAGCGAACGATAAAAAATTGAAAAGTCATCGGGTACACCAAAGGTGATCTGGTACACGAAAAGTAAACAATATCTAACTAAAACAATAGCCCTTTGGGTGGCTAAAAATAGTTAAAATTAGCCCTCGAAGAAAAGGGACAATTTAAAATATAATAAAATAAAATTAAAATTAAACTTTGTTGGCTTTGAAAAAACACAACATTTTAAAAATTATTTTTCATCAAATATTTCGTGTCATTTTGGTTCCACTCTTATGATTAATGTCCACTACAAACTTCTTACGTTTTAAAATTTATTAGCAAATTCAGTTGTTCAATTCTGTTCCTAATAAATATTGTTTTCCATGTTTTAAGCCTATAACTGTTTCATATAAATCCTCAATCTATAAAATTCACTTTTAATGTAATTTGCTTAACTTTCGTTGTACCATTTTTATTGTTTTAAACATTATCATTTTCGGGTTTTGATATTTATATTAAATATATCATTTAATTTTTATTTATTTAATGTATCATTTTTTCTTATTGTGTTTGATATGATTCGTTATTTGAATTTCCAAATTTTCTTTTCCTACTCAATGTTACTTTTAATTTATGAAAAAGTATTATTGATTTTTTTTTTTTTTTAATTTTTGGAAAGCTCATTATAACATTTTAGGATTAGTTACAGCATGATTCAAACGTGCCAATGTTAAACAATAGTTCTTTTTTTTAGTTAAAAAATTGAAGTTTTTTTTATATATTTATATAAGACTATTCATAATTTATTCGGTTTTTGTGCTTCTATATTGATTATCAATTTATGCTTAGATAAGATTTTTTATACTTCTTCTTTCAGTACAACCGATGTTCATCGAATAGTTGATCGTGAAATCAACCATTTGTTTCATATTTTAAAGCACCTTTTGTTATTTTCTCAAAATAGAAGCATTTTTGTTCTTAAAAAATAATTTAGTACTTAAATATGTTTTTAGTGATACTTAAAAGTAGGCCTTTTTACATTGGTATTCATATTACTACTCTTCAAAATAAAATTAACATTTCTGAATAAATTTCTCCAATTTAACTACAATAAAATAAAATCTAAAAATATAACTTAAGAACTGAAAACTCTGATCATCTGATTAAAAAATTAATCTGCAAAATGCCTAAATATATATATACATATGTTCAATTCCAATCAAATCAACTCAGAATTTTAAGAAAAAATTTTACAAACTTTACATTCAATAATTTTTCAATCAGTTTCTTTAAAAAAAACTTCTGGTTTGCATATTATTTGTATATGTTAATTATGTACTTTTGTTAAAATATTATAACTCATTAAAAATATTTTATTCTTGGTAGCTGTATTGTTAAGTTTTTAAATTCACTCGTGCGAAGAAATCAAATGTAACGTTCAGTGTTAATGAGTTTTAATTTCTGTTAACAGTTTAATGTAACATTTCATAATTCGTTACAGCTTCATTAACAAACATTAATAATTTTTATTTAAAAAAACTTTTTCAAAAAAAATTATGAAAATTTTTAAAATTTCGTTCATCAACTGTAAACTTCGCCTCCAATAGGTTAAAATTTATATCTTTAACTTTTCAATTTTATTTATTAAGTCGTTCTTTCCTTGGTGACTAACTTGTTGTTCACTTAAAATTTCTCAAAATATTGTTAGCCACCTAAGGGGCTATTGTTTTAGGTGGATCACTTTTGGCGTACTAGATCACTTTACAGTTTTTTATCGTTTGATTCAATCGTAATGACATTTAGCTGAAATATATTCAATTTAATAATTTATCGTATGCTTTAAATTTTTTAATGTATTTTTTAATTACATGTAGCTTATATAATATTCAATTTTATAATTTATCGTTTTTGCTTTAATTTTAATATCGGATAAGTTTACTATTGCCCCTTTATCGATATTTCATCGTTTACTTGAATTCTTATATTTAATTGAGTAATTTAATAATAATTATAACAAAAAGTGATCCTTGGGTGACTAAATCTGTTCTTTGCAAAACTTTGCATAGAATTTTTTAAAAGTTTGTATTTATTAAAAACCTTTTTCAGTGAACCGCTAATTAGTCCCTATGGCAAAGAACGATTCCGAAATAGAATAGTCGAGATGGGGAAATAATTTTTTTTTAAATATTACTGAACATATTATTTAAAAATTGGTCTTCGTTGAAAAATTTTTTTACTCCTCCTTCTAGATTGAAACATTTTTCTATTCACCCGTATTAAGAACGGATACAACGATTGGTATAAAAATTACCAATGTAGCACTAATTTATTTTAAATGAATTAGATTGAGTCTTTAGGTAATTTAATATCTACAAAAATAATAGAATTAAACTGTATTATAATTATTTGGTTTTGTAGTCATATTCAAATGAATGTTATTTGGTAACTTTAAGCGATGAAATTAAATATATAATTTCTTTTGTACGAAGCACTTTTATAAAAAATTTTTTTAATTCAGACATGAGATTATGAATTTTAATCACCCATGTGTCAGTTGCAGTTTATTCTTCAATCGTTAGTTTCTTTTTTTTTTTCTCCTATTCATTTCTAAGTTGTTGTTTTTATCCAGAAGAGCACGATTCATCACTATGTAATGAAATAAATTGGGGGAAAAAACAACCTTTTTCTGGTCTTAAAATGTTTGTGAAATCTAATTAAATCCTATTACACCACACTCGGATTCAGTTTTTTCTTAGAATCATTTATCATTTCATTGCTTAAGAAATTATTTTTCATTCTTATCATTTTTGGAAAAGGTTATCTATGTCTTCCAATTTTTTTTTCAAACGCAGTTCACCATTCATAGATAGAACCAATGAATGCCAACAATTAAAGAAATATCTAAGTTTTCCATTAAAAATATTAAAAAAAAACTGTGTTAAAATCGCATTAGAATAACAAAGTCGTGAACAAGCTATCTCTTAGAAGCTGTCAATTCCTTTGAATTGATTACATGAAGGATTATCTTCAACGAGGAACAAGGAAGGGATACACCAGAAATAAACAGTAGTCAAGAAATATCTCGATGACAGATATCTTGCAAGAATACGCAGCTGGACACCAGCTTGCTTTTTTTGATTTCTTTGACATATTATTCTCATATTTCATATTTTACTTTCCAAAATATAATAATGACAAGAAAAAAGCATTGCCGACTCAGAATTTCCTTTTAATTAAACCTCAAATATATAATTAAAAAGCTCTCAGGCTCTTGTAATTAATGATGGGACAATATTTTAATTATTACAGCCTCCACCATTTATTGGCAACTAATAAACTCAGAAAATTACGCACAATTAAAGCGTCATTTCCTTTGTCAATTATCTCACGCACATCAGGTAAATATGCAAGCAGTATTCTTCTGGAAGGGACATCAGAACCGGTTTTCTGTCGATGATCTCCGGTTATTAAGAAATCCTAAGCTCATCAGTTACCAGAGCCATGGAAAAAGTGCTCATGGAAACGTGGCTCAAGATAAATTGGTGGATGTCCAGATAATGATCGATGTACCCCGAAGGGGGGACTCACTTAGAAACGTTTCGATAAATTGTGGGAGCAGGCTCAGGCACGGCTCCCATCGTAAGTGATTTGAATAAAAGTTATGTGAGTGACCTGTGAGTTGTTATTATTACTGTGGTTTTCGTCTCCATTGACTTTGTCAGAGGATTCGATTACACCAGACGGGATTTCGTTGTGTCTAGTTAGTGGTGGTATGCAGGAATTAAAAACAAATCGCGTTGACGAAGGCCTTTTTGGTGTTAAGTGTCGTATGCCGAAATGGTGAATCGCCAGAAAAATATGTCAGAGAAGTAACAAGCCGATTTTGGTCCCTTTCAACAGTTTCAAACACTTTCAAAGGCGAAGTGGAATAATTTATTTGACCTCATTTTTTTTTTTCTTACTATGGATTTTAAAAAAAATACAACTTTTTTTAAATCCATAGAAGGAAAAAAATGCATTATTTTTAAAAAGTTTCTTCGGTGTAAAATATCTTTTAGCAGGTATTGTGTAAAAATCTATTCACCTAAAACATTAATACAACTCACAATACATCGTTCAAAAAGGAACAAAATGTTACAATTTTATTGATAATATGGTGTTTCTTACAAATTACTAAGAGGAACAATCACTGTATCACACAAATGTTAATTGCTAGGCTTTTGATATTATTTACAAAAAAATATTTACAGATATTTACTGCATTTACTACATGTTCATTAGAAGTTTTTCGCTCTTTTTGAGGTGCAGTGGATATGTATGGGAAGTTTATAATCGTATAGAAGTTTGCTTACTAAAATTCTTCGCGACGCTTCTTTGTATTTACTTTAAATTCATGACTAATTCATAGAAATTATGCATGCAAATTTTAAAAAAAAAACATTTTAAGGTGATTGTTTTAAATAATTAAAATTATATTATTTATAATTCAGATACTTGAGAGTCAAGATCTCCTTAATCTCCCGATAAACTTGCTGTATCACCTAATTTATGAGTCCCATCCCCTTAGGTGAGTCAGTCATGATCTCACCATTTGAAAACTTTTATTTATATCTTATTTTATCATTAAAATGAAAAAAAGATTTGATAGTTAAAAAATATTTTTGTGCACACAGTAACCTAAAAATCATATATCAAATTATTCTAATGAAAGATAACAGTGAATCCAAAGGCAGAACTGTTCCTCTCAAATCTCTTATGTTACACATGTCAGTTAAATATCAGAGAGAGAAAGTACATAAAATATTCGTTCATCGGAAACTTGCTTCAGATGGAATTTTCTTTTTCCCCCCCCCATCAATATAACGGTTCTATTCACATATAAAGGTCAATACTCTAGGCTGTTACTGATTTTTCTATAAAAGAAATGTTATTAAGGTTAAATTCAATACTTATTGTAATCTTATTTCTTTTTACGGTTAGTCGTTCGTTGAACTACAAGTCTGCTGGTTAAGAATGAATTAAAGAATATAACGGTAAGAATATGCTCAATTGAAACATCCTGCTATGAAATCATTTCGAACTTTTCATGCCTGTTTACTTTGTGTTAAAATCATCATTCTGTTTCGATTTGAAATTTCAAGATTCATTATCAAATGATTTTTATCAAACGATGAAATTCATAATAAAATTATACCAAAGGAAAAGCTATAATTAATCTTTATTTTAATGAACTCAAGTGTTAAACCTTATTTATTCCATGAAATCATAATTATTACATGCGTCGAATTATAATTTTTTACTGTTTATGTAAAGAATGTCATATTTTCGTATATTATACTTTTACAACATTGTTAATTTTTAACTTATAGTTATGTTTGAAACATTGTTCATTTTTTAAACATGTAGTTACGTTTGAAACACCAGGTTACATTGTTTCATACTTCAGAAAGTATTTCAGTATAGTCATACGATAATAATTTTGCGGTATCTGAAACCGAAACTGATTGATTAGAATATCTTGTTTCAATTTTTAGAAAAAATACAAGATAAGTCTTTGTATAGTTGTTTATAGAAATTACTCATATCACAAAATCGTAAAATGAAAAGAAAGATAAAATTGTATGTATGCAGTTTAATGTTTTGCTTTCCTCTCTTTTACTTTTAAAATTTAGACTTCATCGTTTTGTGTTCGTTGTGTGTATTCTGAATTCAATTTGTTGTTAAGTTGAAAGTAAGAAAGAAGGAAGATTTACTTCTGCTGTGAAAGATTAATTTGTTAAAGAAATATTATAAATGCTAGTTTTTAGTATAAGATAAATATTTCCTCAAAAATTGTTTTTTTTTTATTTCTAAATAAAGCACACTAAAAATTATTTAATAGTTATTATTACTTAATTACCACAGTTATCTAAATATTTAGACTATATTTAAGCATTTTACTAAGGTTGTTTAAAAATTTTGTTGTATAGAAATTATAATTTTAAAAAATCTGCCCTTAGATTTTAATTCTTGAAAACAAACATGAAACATGCTTGAATTTGCAGCACATTTTCCCTTGTTTTTTTTTTATATTTTACTAGTTCCAAATTGAAAAAGTGGTAAATGTTCTTCACAAACTAATATAAACTTAAAAAAAGTATGTTAAGGACGTTAAAATTTTTCTGCGCAACTTTATCTTGTGCTATAACAAAATAAAACATTTGATTAAATTTATTTAAAAATAACATAAGAACATTAATTACTGATGAAAAAACTGCACCGTTAATCCCGGTAATACGCTTCCCTTACAACAACTACAAAAGCTTTAAAATTTAAGAATCGGTGTATACTCGAGATTAAAGGTAAATTTGTTTTGAAAAATTGCTTCTGTAAAATCTCGAAAATACGTATTACATAAGTAAACATGAGTAAAATACTGAATTTAATATCTAAATAAAAATTCGGTTAGATGCCTTTTTTTCTGATGGAACGATTCAAATTAACTTGGGAGGGAACATATTGCTAAGATTTTATTAAAATTCGGATGATTTCTGCCCATCTCTTCTCAGTTCTATTTCAGTCTTTATTGCTAACAACTTTATGAAACATTAGAATTTAGTTTTTCATAATTATATTAATTCGAATCATGGAAAAGTTACATTCAGTGGATTGGCATTTAAAACTGAAATTTTGTTTTATAACAAAGCTACAGAATTTTCTAGGAAAATTTTTTAAAAAAAACTTTAAAAATTGAATGGAATGTGTCACCATGAACAACAATAACCTATACAAACCGCTTAGGTGATTTGATATATAGTGAATGAATCACTTGTTTACTATCTGTTATATGACTACAGGGCCATCGGGGCGAATCAAATGAAATATTCTTTTGTCATCTTGTGGTTCATTCAGCTTTAAACGCTTCGACAGCGAAGCGTATTCTGTTGTCCAGGATGATTTATAGCTGATGTAATCTAATTTTATCATATAATTTTTTAGTTCTAAAAAGAAATAATACGTGACTAGAATGACTGTTAGTAAATTTGGCTAGTTTCACATAATGGTACAGTTACTGAGACAACGGGATTTACAGCTTTTCTAATGACAACGTTAAGGTCAGGGCTTAGCTGTTATATTGGAAACTTTTCAATTCTTTTTGTAATATCAGTTATGATTCATTGAATATAAACGAAAGAATTTTTCAAACTTTGAAATATTTCATTTGGATTGGTTATTCATCAGCAATTCGATTTATAAAGGAGTGATTTAATTTTTTGTTTGCTTTTTATACTTTAATTTGTTTTTTGTTTTAAAAAATACCATCATCTTAATGATCTTACGAAATATCTGGATATTTAACACAGAAAAAGGGGAAACTCAATAAATTGCAGCAATCAATATCAATAACATATTTCTTCTGTATAAAACTTAGCTTTTTAAGATGTAATCAAAATTTGTTCATTAATAGGAAAATAATTTTTGTTTTAGAGATAGAGTATAATTTATGAAAACGGAGGAAAAAATCTAAAAAATAACATATGCGAAATAAAATTCACATTTTCGAATGGGTATGGATTTTTAAAATAATTTTTTTGATTGAATTCTTCTTTTCATATACATCGAATGGACGGAGCCGCTGTAGACTAGTCGTCATGATCACGAAAGCGTTGTTTGAGTCGTGGGTTCCAGAACCGATGCCACAAAAGACCGTGAAGCTTGGTTGATGCATGCTAAATCTATCGAGGTCCCAAGTCCTCCCTTTGGCATGGTGTGGAAGTTTGGAGAGGGAAGTGCCAGTTCAGGTATCGATCTCGTCATTTGACCGAAGTTCAAAATTACGAGGACCGTTACCAGTAGCCCTCGAGTTGAAAAATAGTGTGACGGTAACAAACAATCAATCAATCAAACACCGGATGCACTAATCTCAATTAAAAAAAATTCAAAATTAAGTCTAAGATCAGGCTTATTTTGCTGATTTTATGAATTTGTCACAATCTATTTTTACACAAAATTCATATATATTCGTTCTGTTAAAATTTTTAACATAAGTTTTACATAGTTAACAATTATTTAATATTAATCTACAAAAAAACATATTTCTTTTATTTGAGCAGAAAAACTGTGAAAATTAAATAGAAGATCCACCAATATGAAATAAATTTTAAACTTCTTTTTTACGAAGAGTTTACTCAAAAATATTGCTTATTGAAAATCTTCATAACTTTTTAATGACAAACGTCGTTTTCTATAGCGTCTACATGTTTAGCTTAGCTTAATAAATAATGTGGCTTGGACTATCAGCTATAAATATTGTTTCAGGCATTGATGTTTTATTATGTACAATACATAAATTGCAATTGCAAATATTGGTTCATATTATTTTTTTAACATTCAATGCTTACTTTTTTGTCATCAAGTTTGTATCTCTTGCGTCCAGATAAGTTCACCAGAAATCTCTGTTCTTTATTCTTCTAATATGGATTTGTAATAATAGTCAAATTATTTCGATAATATACTTATAGGCAATTGATTTTTTCTAGTGTATAATTTTTAAATAAAAAATACGGAAACGTAACTAATTGTAAAATAAATAATAGGTAGAGATTAAAAAAAAAGTACTTAGCCTCTTTTCTTCTCCTTTCCGAAGCACGTGAGTCAATATCTATTCCACATCACCTAGTAACCTCCTTCACGTGTTTTTTTCAGTTCTTCTGCACAATAGCGAGATGCTTTCTTATCACTTATTTATCTGAAAAAATCTATGAAGTAATATTGGTTTTAAATGCAAAATATTAAGCTTGAAAGAAATTCAAATGTAAACAATTTAGTTAGGAATTATAATTCAGTTACGACCATTAATTGAATTAATAAAATTTTTGCTTTAAGAATTTCGTGCAGAATTGGAGAGATATTTGGTTTTTATGAAAATTAATTACTATTAAAAGAGTAATTGTATTATTATTATTGTTAAACAATGCTGATGTCACCATTGCATTATATATTATTAACATTATTTTTAATGTTAATATAGTGCATTTACGAGTATGTGTAATATATATGTGTATTGTATATGTGTAAATATTTTTGTCGGAATTTTATTGAGTTTGTTACAATAATGAATCGATGTAACAAAACTTGATTTGATATTTTATAAGACGGCTTGAATCTTTTTGATGCATAAAATATAAATAATAATAATATTATTATTACTAATAATTTTCTCTTTAAATGTACCAAAATAGTTAGTATCATATTTATAAAACGTCATCTAATAACCTCGGTCTCATTTTTTTTTTTTTTTTCCATTTTTCCGTGTAATCATAATATATTTTCTTATATATCTTATTCGCATGCGGAAAATATGATAAAACAAATTGGTAATAATACAATAGATTTCTGGATATTTTAATCGAAAAAATTAAGTTTGGAAGAAAGGATCAGGTATTTAATAATTTCATATTTTCAAAATTTGTCTGTGAAATAGTTCAACATTACCTAGTAGTCTCTTTCAAATCTTTTTAAAAGATTCTTTTGTAGGTTAAGGAAATAATTCTTATATTTTACATAAATATTATGAGTTGGATTGATAATAGTTTGTATTGTTCGATGTTTTAAGAGCAAAATATATATAATTAGCTTTGGAATAAAATATTACGTAAGTGATGAATTTTGTTTGAATTACATTTTCGTTTTACGACTATCAATCGAATTAATGAAAATTAGTTTAATTCATTTGTTTGAAATTTAAAAAAAGTATTTTGGAGCTTTTGAAATTATTAAGAACACAATTTTAAAAATAATTAAATCATTCGGAAAGATTTGTTTGTTATTTTTAAACTTATTAATTGAAATATATGACTACTTTTTATTTGAATTTTGAAATATTATTTATTAAAAAAGTTTTTACAAGTTTTCAGAAATATTTTTCTAGAATAGTGATTCATAAAAACACACTCTTTCTAACAGAAAAAGAGAACTTTAGCCGTATAAAAACGAAAAAAACTGAGGTAAAACAAACCTTTGAAAATATTGTATCAGCATTTACATATACCAATTAAATAAGGGTAAAAATTTAGTTTGCTTAATAAACTTAGAGAATTTTAATTTGAAGATTGTTATCATTACTACATATATAGATCATGTTTTATGATATTTTGAAATATTTTTTTAGTTATCTGATTTTAACAAGTGTCGTAATTTTATTAGATCCGAAATAAAGTTTATAATAATTATATTTCAACTTCTACTTTTCCATTGAAAGCACTAAATTCTTAAGAAATAAATTTACCTCACTTTGTTCTATCAAGGTCTGATATAAATTAAAACACTAATAAATTGCTTTACACCAATTCTACACAACATCTTTTAATTTTTCTTTAGTTCAATTTTGTTGTATCATAACACATGATGTAATTAATTTATATTTCCCTTTTTCTTATTTTTACTTCAGATTTCATAAATTTATTTAATTAATAGTTTACTTCAGTGTTATTTCTTCAATTAGGCGATCGGAATGCAATTTTTTTTCTTAAAATGGGTTTTCATCCAAAATTAATCTCATTACTATTTTTCCATTCTAACTTTTCAATAATTTTTCTTACATTTTCAGAAAATTCAAATGGGTAAAATATACTTGGTGTAAGTAATGCATGGATTTCAAATTACTATTATTATTTAAACCTGTAACTTTATTGATAATGTAATGCAGTCCTTTTTTTAATTGTTAATCTAATTGTTAAATAATTTAGCTACGCCAAAACAATCAATTTTTCATTTGATATACTTTATTGTATGGATCAACTTTTCTTTTAGTCATATGTGTATAAATTTATCCCCCGATTTCATAATTTTTCGATGAAATATAGAATTTAAAAAAAGGATACAAGAATCTCTTACTTATTGTCATCTGTAAGGAGTTACTTTCAGACTCTTGAGTAATCAATAAAACTTCTTTATCTATGAAGATTAATTTCATTTTGAGCTATCTCTCCACACATAACCCAATATATATATATATATATATATATATATATATATAGAGAGAGAGAGAGAGAGAGAGAGAGAAACATCAAAAATTGGATATATGTAGAGAAATTAAAAATAGAAATATTCTTTGTAAATAATCTTTTGAGGTTTCAAGGTAAGTTTGTGCTCAGTAAAACATAGTTTTGTGAGAAGAGAATAATAAAATGGAAAGTTAATCCCTCTCTTTTGAAAACTGCTTTTCAATAGGGAAGTGGGGAACAATACACTGAGGAAAAGCAAGTTGTGGTACAATCAAAATGATATTTTCCATTCATAGAATTCAAAATCCAGTTATTCTTGCTACAGTTCTTTGTAGAGAGAAAAACAGAGTTAGCAAATTGTAAGGCAATCCTAGATAGAGACCAATGGGAAGCAGGTTTTGAAATTCCAATTTTGAGTGCTCTCAGCGAAAAGATTACTGATCAAACTTGTAAAAATTAGTGGTAGTGCTCAATGCAAGAATATTAAAAAATCGATGAAAAATTGTGTAGCAAAAACACCAATAACTATATAAATTCTTTTATTTGATCTATAGTTGATGATGTTATCTATAAAAAAAATAATAACTTGGAAAGCAATGAGTATGACGAAAGGCCAGATGAAATGTATGATGAAAAATTACATAGATGCCTTAAAATACCCCTCTGAATTAAAAACATTCATGAAAACTGTTCGTGATAGTGAAGAAATTAAGATCATCAGAGACTTTAATGTCAATGTGGGAAGAAAATGTTGTTTACAATACACAGAATTCAAAACAAACGCGTATAATTGATTATTTTCAAAAAAAATGTCTGTAAGTACAAAAATATATTGTTCATTTCATACATTTTTACAATTATTAAACTTTTTAAGTAATAATTTTCATTTTTCATTAACATAATATCCAATTAATACTTGCGACTATACTAATTATTTATATATCAATTATTTAAAGCTTGATACAGCCTGAATTTCTAATTAAATTATATTTTTTTCGGTATATGTACTCTTTCAAGAAGGGGCTCCTCTGTTTAAGGGACAAAATGTCTTGACCTATAGGTTTCTCTTAAGGGGAAGTACCACTATATATATTTTTAATGTTATGGTCTGAAACTATTATTTGTAAATTGAAGGAAACCTTAGATACGAATAAGTTGTTTATAATATTATAAAACGAGAAAATATTATATTTATTGAATATTTTTAATTCGACGTCCAGAATGGTAGCTAATAACCTCAAAAAAATTTTAATTGTAGATCTGGGTTATCGATTTAAGGAATCATAATTCCATAACCAAAAGTAAAGGAATACGTCCTAATTACGAGTGGGACTTCTTTTTTTTCCCCAGTGAAGTACAGCATCTTGACGTGACATTGACTCAAAAAGTCGTCGGAAGTGCCCTGAAGAAATATTCAGCCATGCTACCTCTACACAAGTTCATAATTGCGAAATGTTGCCGGTGCAGAGATTTGTGCACGAACTGACCTTTCGATTATTTCTCGTATGTTCGACGGGATTCATGTTTGCTATCTAGGTGACCAAATAATTCCCTAGAATCATTCTGGACATGATTCCCAAATCATGTCCAGAATGTTCCCCAAACCAATCGCAGAAGTTTTTAACTTAGTGGCATGGCTCATTGTAATCCTCGGAAACTCCATACTTATTTGGGATTATGAATAGCTGTAAATGGCATCCAGATAGATAAACATAACTATTTTTAGACAATGATTGGTTTAGCTGGCCTAGAAGACCCAATCCATATCATGTAAAAACATCCCCCATCATTATGGAGCCACCACCAGTTTGCACAACTTCTTGTTGAAAATTTGGGTCCATGGCCTCGTGAAGTCTGTACCATACTCGAACCCTACTATCAACTCTTACCGAATGGAATCGTTACTCGTCTAGGGTCTGAGCGATATGTTCACGAGCCCTGCAGAGTCGCTGCAGTCGATGGAGTGTTGTTAGCAAAGGCACTTGAGTTAGTCTTCTGCTGTCATATCCATCAACTATAAATTTTATTGTACTGTCCTCATGGAAGCATATATCGTAAATCCCAGTTTGATAGTTGCTGTTATTTGTTACAGTGTTGTTTGTATAGTAACACTGACCACTCTACGCAGACGTCGCTCGGTCACTGCATTGTACATGATGGGAAGTATGCTTAAATTTATATATTTTTGGAATATTCTTGACCTTGTGGCTCGAGGAATATTGGATTTTCAGACAATTTCCGAAATAGAATCTCCCGTGCGTCTACCTCCCTCTAGAATTATGCGTTCAAAGTCTATTAATTTCAATCATGTGGTCAAAATTACGTGAGAAAATTTTTCTCGTGAATTACTTGAGTACAAAAGAAAGCCCTACTTATACATTGCCATTTATACATTTCTTATACGATGCTACTACCATCTGGATATTTGCATATTACTATTCCATGACTTTTGGAATTTCAATGCATAAGAGACTGACAATATATTTAATGTGCGACAAAAATCGATCTGTTAATTAATTTTGATGATAATTAGTTTACCTTTCATTCGCCTGCTTTTTATTTAATCATACGGATTTTACTTCCTTTGATAAACCATGATGTTTGTTCTACCAAATTGTATTCATTTTGTAAATCAAGGAATAAACTTTAAAAGCATTACTAGAAATTAAAGACAGCTCCAAGTTTTAAAATGAAGCAACAGTTATAAAATAAAACAAAATATAACAATTACCTTTAAATTAAAATGAAATACACCTCAAAATTCATTATATTAAATATTTCTGTTGAATCTCTCATCATTTCGTGAGATTAATACACCGTTGAACGCAAAACTAATACCGAGTGAATGCTGTGAAAACATTCAAACTTTATTTGATTGCATTAAAAGCTATGACAATAAACATGATGAAATCGTGAACCACAAAAGAAAAGTATGTAAATGTGAAGAGTTATACTTCCCTTTAATTGTTCTACTGTCTGTAAATTTTTAAGTTCCAATTGGTACATTTTCCGCTTCACGAGTTGTAATCTGGATGTGTTTTTTTCTTCTCGTTAATAAGGATTTATTACGGGTAATTGTTGAAAACGCGAAGTGCTTCCATGTTTTGTTTTTATGTAGCTACCTCGATTACGTTTTCCCAAATATCGGTGTCGCAAAAGAACTGGACGCCATGCGGTCTAGTCTACACGTGAAAGAAACTGGTTCGAATGCAAGACCAGGAAAAAAAAATACTTTTAAGCTGCTTATGTCAGTTACAGAATAAATGATTCAAGTTTTATTCCTTCAAAGAGAAACGTGTTTGAAGTGTTAATCCGTGAGTTCAAGAGGATGATATGCAGCTAGAACGTTAGTGGAAGCTTGTGAAGAAGTTTTCGCAAGATCAGAATGATTTGCTCTCTCTTTTTAAAGAATAAATGAATAAAAATTTCTTCATTATATTTATTGCAAAAACATTGTATATAAAACTATTTAAAGGATATTTTAATAAGTTTTTAGTCCTTACCGTGTGAAAACAAAGTTTAAAATTGCTTTCTTTCATTTTTCTCTCCCCCCCATTACTTGTCAAGTTCTAATGATAAAACAGATTTATTTGATTATTAGTACAATCGCTATTTATAAATTGATATAATTCGAATTTGACCTGTTGCATGACTTATTTTGAAGTGACTTTTTTACAAACCTAAATTATTATTTTTTCTTTATAATATAAACTACAATTGTTGAAAGTTCTGTCTGTATAATAATAACCGCAGACAACAATGGTTATTTTCATTTCTTCTTTCCTACCTCTGAAAATTTCCTTTCAGCAATCAAAATGTTTTAAAACATTGCTTGCGAATTCGAAAAACATGAATGGATTATGTAACTGTTCAAAAATCAACCGAAACAGAGTAAAATTTACGAAAAAATATGTTTTTAAGTGATGCAATAAAATTCAGGATATTATAAGAAAGTGCTAATTCATCGTTGCATTTCTATTGCATTAGAATCATAAGAAGATGTTCAAGATAGTCTTTATTATCTTTCATATACGTAGCATCAATCGTTTGAAAAAAGTAATGTTAACGTGATACAGAGATTAGGACGTTGCAATAATTTATTACATGTTTCATGAATAAGTTCGGGGATTTTTCTTAAAAAAAAATTTGGTTTCATACGAAAATAAATTAAAAAAAAAGATATTTTGAACTTTTATTCATAATAAGATCTGAATGCTCCTTTTTTGGTTGCTCAACTTTTCTTTATGAATATAAGCAACTTCAAAACCATTTAACCGGTTAAGAACAAAATTTGAATTAATAATTACAGATTAAAGGGGTTTTAAATAATCTATTTTTTAAATAATCTCAGTTAGTATATAGATTGGTAATATTAATTTATGTACTAATGTTCATCTAAATATATTTACCAGTATGAACTCATTCCATTCCATTATTTTTTTATTCGATATTCCGATTCGCGACACATGGACTAAAAATGAATCAATCCTATCTTCATTTGAAATCGTTTTTTTAAATACTTTGAAAGATAATACAAAGTTTAATAAGAATGTAATATCTATTTATTCAATTTGACGTAGAGAAAGGAAAATGATACTATTTTAAAAGTTTTGACTTTTTCCAAAAGCAAAGCATTTTATTTCTTGCTTAAAATAATCAATTATTTTCATTTTTAAATCATCATGATCTGAAGAAATAATTTTAAAGAATTTAATGTTTCTCAAATGTGTTAGTGGTGATAATTATTAGTATATTTATGACTAGGTTTGCAGAAGATTCATCTTTCTAATTATTCAAAGCTATGCATAGGTTTATTCATTCAGACAGCTCTCGGTAGGAAACATCGTATTTTTGCTTGCGATATTTCTTATGTATATTTTAATGAAAATGGATGATAATATTTACTTACGAAAACATAATTTTAATTACTAGAAAGTGATAGATATTTTTTAATAAAGCAAGATCCATTCCAGTCTAAAATAATACCTATACTTATTTTTCCTCAATAATGATACTGCATTTAGTTTAATATAACTTGGGATATTTTAAGCAGAGACGATTTTATTAATTTCTGCAATTGAGAGATTTTAAATTCATTCTTACTTAAAATATTTTGACGCTTCTTAATTCGCGACATGACATTAATGCATCCAATCAACGACACCTGTAATTCTGGAAGGTTTACTTTCGTGTACCTTATCACGTAAGTACGGTGACAGGTGACGCAGGTTCGAGATTTGCTCGAAGGTAAAAGATGTTTGACGGAATGATTGTTGGCGCAATAAACATCGTTCTGATGGTTTCCTAACTTTTTTTTATTTACTTACCCTGAAGGAGAATAATCAGCGTAAGGCGTTCCGTTTGACCAACTAACCAGTTTCTGAAAATTGGAATTAACGATGGTGTGGATTAATGATTAGTTATAAAATTGTCCAATCTTGGTAACCTGTCATTAGGTGGAGAATATAACTAATAAGAACTTAAATCAGTTATGTTTCAATCAAATTTTGTAAGTCCCCCCCCCTTGCATTGTCAGGATCGTAATGAATTATAATGTAAAACAGATTAATGACTTTATTTAAAATACCATAAGAATTATAAAGAAGAAAATTTTGTATCTTTGTAAACATCATAAATCATTTCTGAAAAGTAATAGGGACTTTTATTTTACTGTAAATAAATCATGCTTATAATTGTCAACATTATTACTGAAGGTTAAATTATTATTAAAATCTTTATACAAAATAGAAAACCATTCTCTTAATTTACTCTAACTTTTTACTTGCATTGTTTTTGATTATATTATCTTTATAAAGATGGTTTTATGGTTCGTTTATTGATATACATTAGTATGCATTTAATATCACTTTAAATTTAAAAAATTGCTGAATTATATATTTATTATATTATGATTTTAAAATACGGATTTATTACTTTAAATAAAGTTTTCAAAATCATTATATCATTTATCAGAAATAAAAAGTTATTTTACATTGAAATGACATTAATATATGCTTTGATTTTTTTTTTTTTTTTTTTTTGAAAACTTTTATCCAAAAAAGAATTCTGAGCACCATTTGTTTCGAACGTTATGATAATTAAATAATAGCAAATAATCTATAGTATATGTTTGCCAACAGTAAAAATTGCTGTAAGGTTTTATTAAAAAAAATTTAAACTATATTTTCATTCTTAAAAAAATTATGGTTTATATATTGTATGAAAAACGGAAATAATTATAAATAATCAAAGCTTTCTGATACAAAAACATACAGGGTAACTAAAGAATGACCATTTAAAAAATAAGCCCAGAACTACCGTGATTAAGAAGGATTGGAAGCAAAACTATTTTGCGTTTTGAGCCTAAGATAATTGATTTATTATTGAACATGTATTATGTGCTACATATTGTAACTAACTAAAGGAATGATATATCGTGTTTTGATGAATTTAGACGGCTATTATTTCTTTGACTAACCTTAATACTTATTTTCCAAAAAATTTGGGGAGAAATTAATATTATTTGTGAAGTTTCTAATTTAAAGACATTTCAAGTTTGTAATTTATCTCATGTTCGATGTTTCAAAATAAAACATTATTGCAGTAACTCATTTGTTATGAATTATCGTTTTTCATTTTTATAGAATATTTCCATCGTAATATCATGTCAAAATTACATATACGTGAAAAGTATAATATGTTTACTAAAAATATATAAAAATTTATTTATCATGTTTATAATTGTTGCAGATGTTGATGAAACAAACTGTAATCGAATTAACTAAGCAAACTACCTTTACTCTTTTGATTAGCATTTTAATTTTCTCAATTAAATGTTAATAATAAATTCGAAGCATTTAAAAAAAATACCTATTTCAAATAAATTTCCAAAAAATAGACAATTACGAAAGTAAACGGTAGTGCCGCTCTTTTTTGAAAAAAGTTCAAAATTATACTTTTCTTCTAAGTTTAGATAGCATTTTATTTGTAAGGAGCAAACAAGAGAGAGGATATTCTTGTCTGCTAGAAATTACAACTTTCACGTCTCCGAACAATGCTCAGAGGAAAAAGAAAAAAAAAAATCCCCATCTACACAATCAAGAGGGAAAAAATTCAGTGGTATTCCCTTCACATTGGAAAAGTTGCTCAGGCGATTGGGTGAGAGTTGTACCCTCCGTCCAATAAACACGCGGAAGAGAAATAGTGGCCTCTGTTTAAGTTTTCCGTTCTTTCACGCTTTCATTTTAAACCACACTAAGTAATAGAACTGGGGGAGAAGAGACAGATTATGATTGTATTATTTTTCAACTGAGTTCTCTCTCTGAATGAAGATGGATCTGTGTAATTGTTGACATTTTGGATTATTTGACCTAGATGGAACGGTACGTTTATTTTATTTGATATCTATTATGGGATTGAATAGAGTAGAAAGAAAATTTATGCATGAAATAGTATCGTTTTCTTTACAGAATTTTTTTTGCTTTATTAAATATATTAAAAAAATTTAGGCGGTAAAGGCAATGAATTCAGCAATTATGAGCATTATTAATTACATTCAATCATGATTTTATTATTAATGCTTGGGTTTTTATTTCGAAAATCTTGGATTTCTTAAATTTTGATTTTGAATAATTAAAATAGTGAGATGCTCAGATTGCGCGTGTGTGTTAGATGTAACTAAAAGTATTCTTGTGATTTAATGAGATACTACATGTGTTATTTTGAATGATTACATGTGTTATTTTGAATGATTACATGTGTTATTTTGAATGATTTATAACTAACGCGCTTAAGAGTTATGTTAATGTATGTTCATGAAATATTATTTCTGTTATGTTATATGTATGTCCATGAAATATTATTTCTATCTCTCCCCCCCATGAAAAATTTATTAAAAGAATTCTCATAATTTATTGCAAAAAGTGTCGTAAAAACTGCTTCTTTAAAACACAGGAAGTTTATTTAAGACCGAAGAATATTATGTATGTGATTTGTCAAAAGGAAAAAAAACTGCTCTTATGTGATATAATTAAAATATTTTGAGACTTTTTTTTAAAAAATTTATTTCGAATAAAAGAATTTGAAAATTTGATATAATCGGTGAATAATGAAATAATAATAAAATGAAGATAAAAAAATTTGACTATAACTTATCATTATTGAAAATTGATGCTATTAATAGTTCTTTACTATTTGATATTGATGAAAATGAAATATGAAATTCTGTTGCGGATGAAAATGATGTTATATTAGTTGAAGTAAAAAAAAAAAAAAAAACCTTAAATGTCACAATTTTTTTTTAAGAAAAATGGATTAACTGGGTAAGGTGCTTATTATTAGCCAGATTATTAATGGATTTACAGAAAGATATTTTTTCGAAACCTGTTATTCTCAAAATGAGAATCATTTCAATTTGCATTCATGAAAAATTAAATCATAAAATATGTTACTTCTGCTCTCATTTTGTAAGAAATGTAAAATTATAGGGATTCGTGCTTTTCTAAAAATTGAGTTATAGTTTTTAGTCGTTAGCAAAGTATTAAAAACTAGATATTTTTAAACTATTACGATATTAAATTTTTTTGTTACTTTCTAAAATTGAGACTCATTTTTATAACTGAAATAACCTGGATTTGTCTTTCGTATCAAATTTAAAAATCTGTCAAATGGAGTGTGATGTGTAATGTATACTTAATTTATTATTACTTTGAAGACTTTTTAGAGCGTTATGTGAATTATATATCCAGGTAATTTTTAAAAGAATGAATGCACATTTTCAGCAAGTAAATTTTTTCATTGAACAAAGAGTAGGAAATTTCGTTATCAACTGATGAAAAAGAAGATTAAATATAAATGGTGTAGGTCGTAAGTGTCATGCGTTTTAAAACTGGAATTGCAAATCGATTTAAAATTTTAAATAATGCAATGATTATACTGTGAATTAACCTTAATAATTCTAAAATATTGAATTATACAATTAATGAATTAAAATCGATACTAAGATAATTTTAATTTAATTCTTACTGGACTCTAAACATGTATAAAATGCAGTGTTATTTGAGAAACAAAAGCTTTCGTATAGCTTTAGCTAATAGTTTTCATAACGTATACGGAATATTTTTAAGACATTTGCAATTTGATTCTCAGATATATAATACGGAAAAAATGTTTTGGGGAAAATGCATCAAACTTTATTTAAACTTCGTAAGTATCGGAAATGATATATTATATGTATCGAAGTTTTTTGAAAAAGACACAAAAAGAAAGATTAGAAATAAAATGGAACTTTTACTGAGAAAAAAAAATCAGCAAAATTATCGTAATTTTCTCTAATTATATACTGTAATTAATTAAGGTAATGGTGTATGTTATTTGATTCATAAAAAAACCAGAAATACAGTTTCTTATTCTTTACATTTTTAAAATGTAAAAAAAAAATTACAAAAAAAAAAATGATCCATTAACTTATAAAATGTTTTTGTTTGTATTAGCGCGCTCGCACAAAAACAAAATAGTAGACTATTGATGCGAGTATATAATCTCCAAACTCACTAAAATTATTCTTCATAAGTTCGTAGTTCTTAAAAATAAAGAAATTGATAATTTACTTTCATAAGTGAATAATTATATATTTATCTTTTATATGTTACGCTGAATTCACCATTAATTGTTTCACACAAAATTTTGAAACAAAGTCAATTAATCTTATCTATCTGTTCGTGGTGTGGCAATTAAATTACGAGACTGGCGCTGCTACAGAAACTGCTACAGTGCTGCTGCAGTGCCTCTTGCTTCTGTAAACAAATCTGTATACCCGTTCGCATTAAAGTTGTTTTTGTTGTTTCGCCGGAGAAATGACAAGTGAGCCACAATTTGTTGTGATAGTTCACGTGAAACTTGAAATGACTGCTGCTGAAAATTATTATTTATTGAAAGCAGTATATGGGAATGAATGTTTATTGCTCACACGTGTTTTTGAGAGATTTGGCGTTTTCAAGATGGCCGAGAAGATGTTGAAGATGATTCAATATCGAAAAAATCGGTAATGCGGTTCGATCTGATCGTCGGTTAAATATTCGTACCATTGCTGAGACTGTTGGAATTGTCAAAGAATCCGTGCGGCAAATTTTTCTTCCAATACAATGCGCCGTATCATTCCACAGTGTCTGTCAAGAGGTTTCTAGCCAAGTACAGCATTCCAGTGTTAGACCATCCCCCTTATTCGCCAGATCTTGCGTCATGCGACTTCTATCTGTTTCTTAATGTGAAATCTGCATTAAAAGGAACAAGCTTTGAGTCCGTTGAAGCTGTGAAAGAGAAACGGTATTCGTCCTGAAGGAGCTGACAGAATATATCCAGCACTATTTCGAACAATAGAAGATTCGCATGGAGAATAAAGGAGGGGTGTATATTTAAGGTAATAGTAAGTAAATATGTAGTACATCAAAATAAAAAATTTTACAGCGTCAGTCTCATTATTTAATAGCCAAACCTTGTATTTAGGAAAGTTACCAAGGAACTTTATTTACGTTTAGGATTTCTTGTACTTGTAAATAATTAAAAAATAATTTAATATGATAAATTATAGAAAAAACAATGTTTTTTCAATTTATAAAGTAGAATTCTCTCAAAAGATAAATCACGCAATTCTTTTTTTCTAAATTGTGATGTGCACTGAAAATATTTATATTAATGTTCGCTTGCGAAAACTGTTGGATGTATTATTATTGGGATCTTTTACGCGAATTAAATAAATATTTGCTACTTTTCTAAAATCAATATTGTGATTTATGAAGTTATAGACAAATGTTATACATTTTCAAACATTAATCTATTGGATTTTTGTTGTTGGTGTTATGACTTTGAAATTTCAAATTATTTTATAAAATCTTCATTACGGTGAAAGCAATGGTGAATGACATTTCTCTCGTGCTTTTGAAAAATATATGACTCTGCTGAGACAATTTTTAATCAAAATTAAATTTTATAAATCTGTGCTTAAAAACATTGATTGGAAGAATATTTATTATTTTGTTGGTGTTATCTATGATTTAGAAAAAAGGGACAAGTGCAAAAGCAAACAATACTAAAAAAGCCTTCAAGGTCAACAGATGTGTTGTATTTGTTCGACTAGTATATTTCGAATGATTGACTACATCTGTGGGTAAACACATTCATATACGCATCGAACGATATTTAGAACAGGTGGAAAAAATATTACACAATATTATAAAAATTGTGAACTATAAATTTCTGTGCATCATAAAATCTTTATGCACGTACATCGAGCTATCGCAGCATTTGTTTTGCCTTTATGACATCTAGTGTAAAAATAATGAATTTAAAACAAAATGTTTTGCGTTTCATATCATTATATTTTCCTCGTTTCTTTTTTTTAGTTTTAATTGTTTAGTAAATGTGCTCGATTGTGTTTGATGCGGTTGTTTTTGATGTAGAAATAATGCATTTTATGAAAGAGAAATTAAATGTAGATTTTTTTTTTCAAATGTCAGAAATGTGCTGCATACTTAGTATTACTAAAAATTATTTGACATTTAGTTTAAAACTTATTTCAATCATGTTGACACAAGTAGAGTGTTCTTATTATACATTGTGCTTCTGATTAAAAAAAAAACCTTATTTACTAACGCTATTTCAAAACATATACTTTTAATTCAGAAATTAAATGATTATTTCCACCAGTTCAAACTATTTAAAAAAAATTGTTTGAGTGTTATCAGGTATTTGAGGTCAATTCTGAGGGTTATGCATATAAATACTACCTGAAGAAATATTTTTGGAATTAAGTGAAATTTACTATATGTGATTATTTTATAGAAATATTCATTAAGAAATTAATAATATTCTTACTTCTATTATTTACTTCCAAACACACACTGATTTACCCCTGAAAGTTGGGGAAACAAACACTTAATTTAGATATTAAGAAATATGTCTTAATTTACTGAAATGCAAAGTCCACGAAAAACAAATAAGAATCTCTTTCAAAAACATTTTTACTCTAGTTAAAATTACATGAACTTTAGATTTAATTAGAAGATTAATCAGTTTTAAATGTATGTTTGTAATCTGTTTTTGTGAATAATAACATTTTGTATAATTCTTATCAATATAAGATGCGCAAAATTTATTACAATTTGATTTTAATTGCGATAGATTCTAAATGGCTTGCATGTCTTTTTTTACCAAGTTCTATAACATCTTTTTAAATTATGTAGCAAATCTTAAATTTTTATAGCATTTCATCATGACTTTTTAAATTAACGATGAAAGTTCAAAATAATACAAATGTAAATTAAAAGCTAATGTGCATGATTGTTTTACGAAATTAGTTTGTTACTTTATTTTTGTTAATTGTACATACGATCTCTCCACGACGTGAAGAGTTATGTATTTTATGAACCTATAAATTTCTTTGACAGTTACGAAAGAAACTTGACTAGTAAGATTTGTGATACTTTCTTTACTATTGTTTCTTGGATTTAAAACTCAGAAAAGCAACGTGCATGCACATCTTCTGTAATTCATGATTGTTAACGTATACAACTATTCAAATTTATGAAAAGTTAAAAAGTAATTTTATGTATTACTTCTTTCAATGTAAATTCCTTTGTCATATGAAAAGAATTTAGTGTAGAGATAATTTATAAAAAGGTATCATTTTTTATTATTTGAATTTACATAAATGTGTTTTATCTTACAGAAAATAATAGATTTTCTTATATAGAGTTTTTATTAACTTTCCAGCAGGCATATGTATGTGAGAGATGCATTCGATTTGAATTCATTTGGTTTGATAGTTTTATTCCAGAAGCTTGTGGAATAGTTGTACCTGGCTATCCTTCTCGCGCCTTTTGAGCTACTTTCAGACGTCATCTGAATTTAAAGGCGTAGGTTAGGCTCCGCATACCCGCCATTTAGAGAGATGTGCGATTGTACATGAAAGTTTTAGTTGTATTTCTAAATGTGCCTATACAACAAACAATAAAAAAAAACTCCTCCGAAAGAAAAATGCAATAGCTTCTTGCAAATGTCCTTGTGAAAGAAAACGTTGGCGGAAGAGAACCTACTCCTCTGTAAATTGGGCTGAAAATAAAAGAGTTTGAAAGAAAAGTAGAACTAGACGTTAAAGAAGTGGAAGAAGTGAAGTTAGAGGGAAAAAAGCATACAATTCCTATCATAATAAAAGACAAATCCACTGGAATCACGAGGAGGCTCATTTGTGAGGTTTTCTTGAAATCTGTGTTAGGAGTGCTGTGAACACATTTGCTCAGATTGCAACGCTCAGGTTCAGTGGTTATAAAAATTAATTTATTCCTTTATATAAATTAATTCGTTATTTTACTTTCATATTATGTTTATCCCTTTGTATTACAACTGTAAGCAATTCAGTGAAGTTATTCGTAATTTCCTTGATTTTATTTTTCATGTCATTTGAACAATTTTATGGCTATTTTTATAATGTTTTTATTATTTCTATTTACGTTGTTTCTATTTCTTTAAGTAAAAGAATACTCTTGTAATTTAAATTGTTGCCTAAATTAAGCGTACCTATTGACTCTTAACTAATTACAACATACTTTCCCGAATTAAACTCTTAAAAATTAACACTTCACTGCGACAGCGCATCTGGAAAATATGCTCTTTGGTATAGACAGCGCTCCTGATGGATTTGATTAATTGATTGTTTATGAACGTCATACTTAGAAGCAACTCGAGGGCAATTCGCGACGGACCCCATAATTTTGAACCTCTGTCAAGTAACGTGGACGAACCTGCTTTGTGAAGTGTTTGGGCATCTCCTTTTTCAAACTTCCACTGCCGCGGTAGCCTAGTGGTCATAGTCGCGGACTCGCGGGGGCGCTTTCTTCGAGTCGTGGGTTCGAGTCTTGATGCCACAAAAGATTCGCCGTGTAGTCGGAGCCAATGCACGTTAAATCTGTTGAGGTTCAAAGTTCTGTTGGAGTGATGTGGAAGTTTGGAGCGGAGGTGCCTGTTCGGGTATCGTCCTCGTCACTTGATCGAGGTTCAAAATTATGAAGTTTGTCGCCAACAGCCTTCATGTTGCTTTGCGATGTTAGTAAAACCATCAATCAATCCAAACTTCCTTTATGGGAGGACTCGGGATTTCGACATATTTAACGTGAATTGGCACCGCTACACGGCGGGTCTTTAGTGGTATCCAGCGCTCCTGCTGTCTGGTTAAGATGAATGGATACTCTACTCTCTCTTTTGAAATCTTCCCCCCCCCTCCTCCTTTTTTCAGGCTTACAAAGTATTCTTTTCTAAATAAGAATATTCCAGAAATAATTTTCGCTTAAAATGAAAAACACGATTTTCGCTGTAGTTCAGTTTGCGAAGTTAATGATAGTTTTTCCACGTTTGATGTGTTACATTTTACATGAAAATATGATAATTTTCATATACATTGCTAGAGAAAAATAACCGATTTTGTTTCAAAATTATTTTGAATTTATTATCGTAAAATGTATTGTATAAAGAACAGAATATCATTAAAAAAGATTCAATATAAATTACTATTAAAATATATTTGTCACCTGTTATCGGAATATATCAAATTGATATTAGAAGACTAGCTTAAATTAGAATATTGACTAGACTTCCATTTTGAAGTAAATTAACAATTTGTAGTTCTTCTGTTTTGTGAAAAAAGCTGTTGGGACTCTTCATAATTTAAAATTAAAATTCCGATGTACTGTTCATTGTATTTAAAATTAATTAATAGTTTCAGTTTAAATTGCCATCTCTTACCACCGGAAGTTCAACATATGTTGTTGTTCAATGACTCAGCGCGTAGAATGTGTCGGGAAAGAAGAAAAGGCTTCCGTCTTTTTTTGTATGTCCCATCGAAATGATTAATTATTTTCAACAAGTATCATTTAATCACGAAACACGTTTGTTGCATATTAACTCCGACTACATCTTGTTTGTCGACACAATTAATTGAGGCAAACATATTCTGTAATATTTGCGACATATTATTTGAGTGCTATTCTGGTGGTTCGTATTCGTCCATTTTAATGATAAACTTTCTGAATTTGAGTATAGCCTGATTAAACTAATTGTATCAGTTTTGAAAATAATCATAATTTTGATATATATATATATATATATATATAGTTCACATCAATTATAACATTATTTTGTGAGTGTATTGAATTCAGAATAGTTAATTAAAAAGTAGTTCCATTGACGTAATGCTGGGATACCAGAGTGGGAAACAAGCACTAAATCTGAGAATAATTTATACTTATAAAATCATCCGATCACGAGTAATTTTCATGGAATCTCTTTTTTAGATTTATTGTATTTACTATGAACATATTTAGTAAAAAGAGAAATATAATAGCACTACTGTTTTTAAATTTTCATTTTCCTTATATGTATATACTTCAATTTATAAAACTTAATTATGAATTTATAATACTTATCTTCTAATGGCACGAATAAAAATAACACTGGTTAAAGAACGAGTTTTTTGAACATGGGTTTTCTTTCAAATTTCACACTTTGTGTAACATACTTTTTTATACCTTAAATTTTAAGAGCAATAGGCAACGTTGAATCAAATTGAATTTATTCAAAAATTAATTTTAATAAATTTTTTTATTATTTGACGTTTATCAAATTTACCATCTAAAAATACTTGTAATTTTTTTTAAGCTGAATTAAGCATTATGTTAAGTAATTAAGCTACATTTAATTAAAATTAAAGCAAACCATAAATTATGTTATTAAATTGAATATATTTAAGCTAAATATAGCTAAAATTAAAGCAAACGATAAATTATTAAACGACGGATTTGGCGACCATTTGCGAATTGGCATAAAATTTAATTTTTGAATAATTAGTTTTAATCATTTAATTTTCATTATTTATAATTAAATTATCGTATTGTCGTCCAAAACAATCGTGTATAGAAAATTTCAGCTCAATCGAGGGCTTTAAAATCTGAGAAAAAGCTTTTAAAGTTTTGAACCAGACACAGTTGCTATGTGAGTGAAAGAAAACCCATAAAAACAAGAAAATTAGATAATCTTGTCAGATATGTAAAGGTCCTTGAATAATATAAATGATCTTTGAAGTCTGAAGATATATGAAATTATTCTCAAATAAAATTTATAATTAACCTGAGATTTTGAATGATATTAACAATGTTATTTTGTGACCAGTTTTTGTGATGCCCCTTGTTAATTAGCTACTGTTTGTTTTCTCATCGAAATAATGATTCCCAGTTGATAACATTCTTTCGACTGAAATACATCAAAGGATTAAATTGTGACTTTTCCTGCTATCATAACATAAAGAGAATATCTATATTTGATATTGATATGAAAATTTTAATTTGTAATTTTTCAACTAAGAAACATTGGATTCGATTCTTAAAAACAAACATTTAATTTTATTTGAAACAAATGCTTATAAACCACTGCATCAAAAATTTATTGTAGTGAAATAGATCATGTTTGTCTAATATTTTATAACTGGGATGAACCGGTTATATATGAAATTACAAATATGTTTTCAGAGATAAATTACGTACATAAAATGCAATTATAAACTGTTGGTAAAATTGATTTAAAAGTATATTTTTAAAAAGAGAGAATAAAGTTGGAAATTTTGTTGACAAATTCACTGTTTACTTCAGAAAAAGGAAATAGAAACGAAACTTTTACTAGCTTTCTAATCCATATATTATATCGTGAAATACTTTTAATGAGTTTTGTAACTGTAATTTTTCATTATGAGCAGTGAAATTTGTAATTGAGTGATTAAACGACTGATTAAATGTGGCCATGGAGAAAAAAAATATGAAACATATTGAATTCAAAATAAAAACACTAAATTCACCAGTTCTAATAAATATTAAATTACGCAAAAATATTTCGAAGAATTCATTTTTTTGTTGTAAACCAATTCCATTACATATAATATAAATAATAACAGAAAATAATTTTAATCGGTGATATTGACCTTCCCCCCCCCCTTAATGGGTCAAATTAACCCATTTCTATAATTTATTTCGTGGTTCCTTACATGAGTTTTAATTAAGACTTCTTATTTTTATGTATTCCACAAATAGTTAAATGTTTTTAGTTTATAACTTTTTAAGATTTGCAGAATTGTGTTTTCTTAATAAAATTTTAAAAAAATGACATTTTACTTGAATTTCCATAAAAATACATATAAAAATAAAATAAAAATAAATTTTTGGATAGTCTGTATTTCAAAATATGTACAGTAGATGTCATTTGATAGAAAAATGTTTTCCTGTTTATTTGGGTTTCTCAATCTGATGACTCATGTTTCATATGGATCGAAAAAGAATAAATTGAACCTCCCCCTTTTCAACTATGCATCCTGAAACCAAAGTTTTAGATGAGAAAGAATAAAAACTAAGTATAATTTCATATTATAAATAAAATTAAAATGAAGAAGGCACTAGCAATAAATTAGCTGCGGCATATGTGAGTATTTATTGTAACGATGTACTTGACCTGGGTTCTATAAACGAGTTTGTTGTTTTTATGCCGGCAAATCCTTCTTACAAACAAATAATCTCTACAAAAAATTTCTTTTTCTTAAGAAACTTGGGAAAACAGCTGACTGAACCTCACAGAAATATTAGGACGAAAAAAAAATATCCCAATAACAATAAAGAAAGATCTAAAACAGGAAAATGCAAACAAGGTGTCCTTCATTATTATCTTTTCTTCGCCATGAGCATGTAAATGTATACTTTAAATCTTAAACGTTAGACCTAATAAATTTGCAAATAAAAAATTATATTACTTCTCCAGCTTTAAAATGTTTAAAATAGCTTATGCAAACTAGAAATTGGACAGTGAGAGGGGCAGGGAAGCAAGAAAAAAAAGCAGTGGAAGTTATAGAAGATATTAAATGGGGTGTCTCTATTTTAAGGATCACTATAATAAATGAAAGTAATCTACACAAGGTGTTTCGAAACAAAAGTAAAAAAATAAGGGGTAATAGAAAACATCTAAATAAGCAATTTTCACCACACAATACATAGTCGGAGAACAAGAGGTGAACCGTTAGACAGCGCAATACTTAGTCGGAGAACAAGAGGTGAACCGTTAGACAGCGCTGTACTAGAAAGTATAAAGGGCGAGTTTTCTTTCACATCGTCATTTGTGCCATTTATTTCAGGAGACATAAGTTTTTCCTGATTTCTGTACGTCGCCATGCATCCTGAAATCCACGGTCGAAATTACGATGTGTAAGAAAACTTACGCTTTGTTTTCCAATATACACTGCTTCTAGCAGCTCCCTGTGCTTGCTCTCCGCCTATGCATTATATGGTGAAAATTGCTTCTTTAAAAATGTTTCCTATCACCTCTTAAATTTTTGTCCATGAGTTTCGAAACACTATATAAAAATATTTGTTACATCTTAGAATAAATAAAAATCAAACTGGGTCTAATCGACCCATGCTTCCAAATAGAATATTTATTTTCAATAGGTTACGCAAGTTATAATTGCTAAAACTGGTTCATAAAATTCTTCGAAATGAAAGAAAAAAAAAGATCTCAGAATCAGTGGCGTAGCTAGCCTTGAGCGGCCCTGTATCAAAATTTCTTGGGGGCCCTTTTTTGGAAAATAAATAATAACACTCGCAAATAAAAAAAAATTGAAAGTGTCGAAAACAAGTTTTCATAAGCATGTATATTAAAATTTTTCACAACTGAAAAAATAATCTAGTTGTTAATTAGGTATCTATAGCTGAAGACGGTTTTAGTTCCTCAAGTTCCTTCTGTTCCTGTGGGAACTATTGATAAATTCGATAGTCGTTCTTATTCCATAGGAGTTCTAAAATAATTTTAAAAAAGTTTTAGCTTAGAAAAGCTTCTTACAGCTGTTGCAATTGTAACCGGAAGGGTCATATATACTAAGTATTCTGTTATAACATCCCGAAACCTGGAGGATCGGTTATTGAAATTTATCAACTGTAATTCTGCGTGCTCCATGATGGAATGCATTCTTTTTAAATTTCAGACTTCAAATAGTTTTTTAAAACAATTAATTGTTCATAGATGCCAGTTGTTACGTCATTATCATATTTACTAACCAGTTTTGCGGCTTCCTGTTTTAGCACTTCGTTTGATAAGGATAAGGGTATCTGGTTGATAAGATTTTAAACATATTATTCAAATCACGGAGGCTCTGAAAACTTCGTTCAGTTTGAGATATTAATACATCTGGACATTAATACAACATATAGTGATAATACACATTGACTTTGAAGTACAATTCCGAATCTGAAATTCCCTCTCATCTTCTGGTAACTGGATCAGAAAAGCAGCGCATCGTTTTCTTTCGTCTTTCATTTTTGAAAACAGCCGTTGCACCCCACTCTTTTGCTAGATCTCTGGACTCGTTTAGCAAACCGTAGAATGAATTCTGATTTTTTATTTCTACCCAGAAGATTATTTAGCAAAATACAAGAGAGCTTTTTGAAAGTCATTTTTTTGCATGTTGCAGGCCTTTAGAAACAGAGTCGATGATTTCAAATAGCCAGGGGAAAAAAAGCATCAAACACTATAAAATCATAACTCTCTAACATATTAATTATATTTTCACATTCGTCATATTTTTCTTGTATGGTTGAAAAATTAAATTTAGTTCACACAAATCTTTCATTATTACTGAATAAATTATGAAAAGGGAAATAGAACATCACGTTTCATGAAGACCATCTAGTAGGGCATACTTTTTAAAGGGTAATATTATATTTTTCAGATGAATCGTTACTTAACATTGCCTAGTGTTTTATGCTATTGTCAAAAAAGTAAATATTTTTTCCGAATTATCGAAAAATTATGACTCTTCGGGAACTTGTTTTACTGAATCATTTAAAATTAAATTTAATGAGTATGCAGTATAAGGAACATAACTGGCAATTGGCGCATGCTTTCATATTTTTTTATATCTCTCTCTTATATGTAAACCTCCATATACTCCCGTAATTGTATTTGCTCCATTGTAACCATATCATCTATATTTGGACAAATCAGTTCCATATTTTTCGATCGTACTTATAAAATTTCAGTTTTAAGTCCTTGTGGAGTGCAATCGGCTACTGATGTCAACCCCTAAAAGGATTCGCAGATTATAATTTCTGTAGGTTCATCATTCTCTGGTACCAAAATATATCGAAAAATTACAAAAAAGTTGATCAATTGTTGACAGATATTGTGTTATGTCCTTAATAACCGCTAGAGAAATAGGACTTTTTAAAATTTCGTAACAATATTTTCCTTAACTCTTGTTTCAAGCAAATTAATGATTTCATTTTTAATAGTAGGGCTTAAATAATTTATTTCACCCTTTAACTTCAAAAGAAGCTCTTTTAAAACAGGATCATAATTACATAAGAGTACAATTGGACATGGAATTTCCAGAAACCAATGACAAGGTAGAGTCGGATTAATATGTTGCTTTGACTTTTTGTGACCCCATTAATACTTACTGTAAAATTACTTCTTACGGAAACCTCATTAATCCATGCGGAGTAATAAAATTTGTTTTGATGGTCTGTTAACAACCAACAGAAGTTGCAGTATAGCTTGTTTAAAATAAAGGAATAACATAATCATTGCCTTACAATTTATGTACTAGATTGTTCAAATATATGGGTAATGAAAGTTTCAAAAATTTCACTTTGTTTCACAATCCTTTTGAAATGATTCTTGAGATTTAAACGGGCCCAATTTGAAATTGTTTTTCTTTCGGATTTTGTAAGGCTGTTACTAAAATTTTCGCTATCCGAATTATGTTATTTGATCTGTCACATTTATCAGGCTATTTTTGGAGGCTCTGATAGACTATGTGCTTCAGAAGAATCCAGAAATACAATATAATTAAATTACTAAATATTCTGAGCCATTATCCAACCAAAAAATAATCCTTTGTACCCATTTCAATTATTCTAATTGAAATATCGAATTTTCTATCAGACAATCAAATTCATTCCAAAGACAATTTTAGTTACATTAAAGGCGCGTTTACTGCAACTGTGGAACGAGATGTCGCTGGACATCTTACTTCATCTGGACGGAACTTATATGCCGCAATGCCCTACCGTATCACATCATGCATTCATGCTAGATGTGGCCCGACAGGGTACTAAAACCTTCATTCCTTTGTAATTTTTTCTACGATAAATGACCATTTTGCTTTGATTTTGTAATCACTTACTTGCATCAACATTGTACTTACGCATGTTAAAGTTCGTTTTATTCTGACAACTGTTTCTTGGTGCGCAATTTTTTTTTTATGGAAATTAGTGTATATTAAATATATCTATGTATCTACACACAAAAAAGCAAAACAAGAAAAATAAACAAGCGCCTAGATAAACATACAAAATATCTTGGCTTAGTTACTGATATTAAAACTCTCCTGGTCCCCTCTTGTTTCATATATTAAGGGATGAATCCTCAGATTATCGGCTCATTTTAACAGGGTTTCTAACTTTAAGCCCAATTCTCATCATTATGTTATTATTCTGTTTCATTATTCATTCTTTAGGGATATCCTGTCAATAAGATTATGGAAAGAATTTTACGACACGTTATAGTTCTTGGTTGTTCGGGGATCCCGAATCATTGATACAGCTGATACAACGGTAGTTATGCTACAGCTCGGAATGTTTCAAACTGACCTAAAACACTTCATTCAAACTGTTTTATATAATAACAATAATAGTTGTAATATAACCTAAATATATATCTATCATTTCTCCCTAGAATTTTAATTGATCAAAATGTTATTGAAAAAATATTCAATTGTGAATAAGCTGAATGAAAATTAAATTACGTCTCACTTTTTTACAAAATAATTTATTTTGAAAAATTTCACATAAAAAACGCAGAATGGTTTTGAGAAATAAAAATTTTATCTTAAATAATTAATAAGAGAAAATCTTTTTAAATATTTTTTTGTAATGATAAAAAATAAATATTGAGTGCTCATTTCTTTCCTAATCCAAGAATTATGATTGAGATTTCAGTGAATAAGTTAGCAATGTCTGCGACGCATCAATCTAAAAATATCATTTTTTTTCCTTTTTGTTATTTTTGACCTTATCTAATTATAGATATATTTCAAAAATTTCAATGCACTTTTAAATTAAAATTTAAAAAGTAAATAATTTTTTCCTTAATTTGCAAGGTTTAGAAATTGCGTTATTAAGTAATTAACTCTCAGAGTTGATAGTAATTAACTCTCGTTCTAGAATTTCAGTGATAATATTTTATTTTATTATAATCATGAGGAAAATTAGTAATTCAATAGGAAAAGGATATTAATAATGTAATTATAAATGGTTTTTTAATCCTTTTGAACTTTTTAGGGTATTTTATTGGCCATAAAGTAATTTTCTTGTTATTATTACTCGTAATGTATGAGAATGGAAATCTTATTATTGTGTTTATTTCATTTGTATAATCGGGTCTTTTTTGCCTAATGTTATGAAGTAAAATAGTATTTACAACTCGAAAGTATTCTTTATATTACGAGTTTTATTTCAAGAAATTTGTTTTGAAGTATTGTGTTCATCGACTGGGATATTTTAACTATTATTAATTATCTACGAATAGCATAAGTAAAATACAAAAGGAATTAAAAAGTCTTGGAAAGTGCTTTTCCCAGTTAGATACCTGTAAATGGAAAAATACGATACTTTTTAAACAATTCTGCACATTTTTGATATGATATCAATACTTTCATTGATAGAATTGGAAATAGAAATGTGAGAAAATTGGAAGAAATATAAGAGGAAAAAAATCTGAATTCCATTTTATGCATTATTTTATTTTTATAAACAAAGTCTAGTCTGCTCAGATCCTCAATTCATTTGTGTTAAGAGATAAAGAGATTAAAAAAATAAGATGCGGTGATATTTTCTGAAAAGAAGTTGTTTCGGAAGCTACTAATAACAAATTAGCACTCGATGACAAGTGAGTAGTTTGAGATAATTCTAGTCATAGGCTATCTCTCAGTGTGTTTTTTATGGTTTTCAGAAGGATGTGGGCTTTTCACTCAGAACATAATATTTGAAACTTTATATTTATTAGAGTCTATTTTTGGTAATCAGTTCTTTTAAATTTTATGAGTTCGAAGACCTTTCATATAATATGCATTTTATTTCGTTAGACTTTTAATTACAGTATTCCCTGTATAATCCGGCACTTCATCTTTCTGGCCCTGCGATTAATCCGGTGTTTTTGCACAGTAAAATTATTACCCAGAAAATTATTTTATGCTTTCTATTTCGATGGAATAATGTAAGCTATCAATGTAAGACAGTGTATTTTTCGAAGTTTAAGTTATTTCGCGCGTTTAACACTTAATTTGCATGTACTGTATTAAATTTTATTCAATAATATATAGCTTTTGCTGTTCAAATGCATTGTTATTAGTGATTTTATAGAAATCCGGGGTTTTCGGCAATTCGTTGATGCTTTGGTCCAATATCTGCTGGATTATTAAGAGAGAACTGTGTTTTTGCTTTAAAAGTGTACTCGTAACTAATGAAGGGCTAGAAAATATTACCTTGCATATAAAGTTAAAAGGAGAATCATGAGAACAAATTTATTTCTTCTGTACGGTATCAAATATTCACATTTGACAAAAATTTGCTTTTTTAAAAATACACTTATAACATTTTTTTTGACGATTCAATTCATGTAGTTTTAAAAGTAGGATTTTCAACTGCTGTCCCATGAGAGTATCGTAAGTGTGCAGTGAAAACAATTAAATATTATTAATAAATATTTTGATTATTCAAGCTTAATATTTTAACTCTCTAATAAATAAGTGTGCACAATACTGTTACGTTATTGGTCGGCTTTCACAAGTGAGAAAGGTTCACGCAATGAATAAGTAGATTTTTTTCAGAGTAAATCTAAATTTTATTGTGAGATTCTCCGGCAAGCACAATACATTTCTTTTTAAGGGGTTGCAATCAACACTCGCAGATATAAATCCACGATAGCACTAATGTTATAGTTTAATTTTGTGTGATGGTTGCTTGATTTTTTATAAAATATGACAGTACCGAATATCATCCATATGATTTTGGTAATGTTGAAAAATATTGCAATGATGAATCAAGTAAGATGTCAGGTAGGGGCAGTATGGATGAGGTTAACGGTAATGGAAGTGATGGAATTACTTTCAACTATGATTTAAGTCATAAATTTGATAAATATAATCTCTGAGAAAGGGTTAGTTATGTACAAGCTTATAGGAATTATAAAACAGAGGTATTATGGCATCGTAAATATGAATGTAAATATGATAATAATATTTTTATAGTAAATTTAGGGATAGTAAAAGTAAGGGTTCTCAAAGATTAAATTACAATTAGAATTTCAAAAAAGCTGAATTAAATTACAATATTTGTAATAATGAGAGGTGTAAAACTTGTAAAATGATTAATTTAATATCAATTTCAAATTAATTTTTTGCAAAAATTATATTGTGTTTACTTGCGTAATGTAAATATTTCATTTTAAAAATATAGGTCAAACTTGTGTAATAATATTCATATAAGTATTAATCAGTATATGCATAATACTAATAACCTTAGGGATATAGAAATTGCAATAATATTGAAATTAAACTCTTAATTTCTGATAAATTTGAAAATGTAGAGTTAGCTGTTATTACGTAACACTAAAAAAAAAGGTTGTAGTATGAAAATTATTGTTAAGGCTTTCAATACTGTATATCCACATCGCCTTAATGTGTAGGATTTTAATAATAATATTATTCAAATTTTTAAACTAAATGACAATAAAACACATTTTTATTGGAATTTTAGTTTAGTATGCGCAATGTTTCTAGTAAACTTAACAATAAAAGAAGTTATGGAGAAAGAAATAACAAAAGAAAATGTATGGACATAGATCTTACTATGCTATGAAAGAGACTTCAAAATTAAAAGTATTAAATACTTTCTGTTTGATACGAAAAAAGAGAAATTAAAAGATTTAAGGGATTTGGTTATTACTGAAAATAAAACAGATAGTACTTGCTTGCGTACTGTTAAGGATGTCTCTAAATTTGTAGTTCATCAATGTAGAATTGGAGATGTGATAATGATAATTATATATTGAATACTATAGTTTTTAGTTATATGAATAAATCCTTTGATAAAATAAATTTTAACAATATTCTTAATAAGCATAAAAATTTATTCCATCAGTTAATATTAAAAAAGTTTTTTAATTTATTAAAAATATGAGACGATTGATTTATAAATAAAATATTGGTAAAGATATACAGAGCAATAATGAATGCAAATGTAATGATTATAAAGAATACATAAATGAAGAATACCAACATGTGATTACTGGTAATCTCTTTCTTTCTCTCCACCCCAGACTTATAATTTCTAGTAAAAATATATAATTACATTAAGATAAAAATTAATTAAGATACTGATAAATTTAAAACTAATTTGTCTATTAAATATAATTTTCTTTTCGAAGCTTTTAAAGAATTAATAAAGAAATGAAATATTTGAATTTTAAGATAAAAGCTAAGCTCAGAGATATAAAACGTGATCTAAACCGTTCTGTAAAAAACCTACAAGAGGAGTTCATTATTTGTTACATTGATTTTTCTCTGGTAACTATGCTACTATGACTAATAATAATCTTGTTAATAATAATACTTTTATTAAAGTTACTAATAGTGATAGATAAATTACCAACATAATTAAAACTTTATATAAGAAAATAGGTTATGCAATAAATATATTGAAAATTTCCTGATATTTATTTTTAACTTCTGAATTTTATAAAGTACCGATTTAGAACTTTGTTTAATGTTTCAATACTTACTTTAGTAAAACTGGTAAAATCTTACTAAAGATTTTATAAAAAAAAGAAGTATTAGTGATTTTGATGAGATTTTTATTATTAAAAATAGTTTTGAAATTATTAATTATGTTAGTGATGCAGATATTTATTCAATTTATACTTATGACTTTGAAGATTTATTTAATTCAATATATAGAGAGGATTTAATTGTTGTTCTTCTGGTTAATTTTAAAAACTAAATATAAATTTTTATGAACAAAATTTTATAAACAAGAGTAAATTCTTTTTGTTTAGATAGATAAAAAGATGATCATAAAAAATTTCAAAATAAATTTATCCCAGATTTTAAAACGGATTTTTCATTTTATCCATTTTATTTAAATCAGATCTAACTAATATAATTCTATGAAGCCGATTATTTAGACACATTAAAAGTTGTAGATAATAGGATTAATAGTAATAATTTTTACAAGAGAGAAAATTCATTTTTCCAATTAATACAGTTCCTTTTTTTGGTAGCAATTTAAGCTTAAATATTTGTAGAATATATATTATTTAATTACATCTTTCGTAATATTGAATTAGTTAATGTGCCTTTGAATTTTCAAAATAAATTGAATGAATTGTTACACACTTGTGTTAAGGCTGATTACCTAATTAATTTCTTAGAAAGAAATTTAAAGTAAATTTTTTTTAAAAAATGAATTAATCTTTAAACTTATAAAACAGAATATATATATATATATACTGCTGTTTGTAGAAAATGCAACACCATGAAAGAATCATCAGAATCAAAAGAAATTTAATGCAGAAACGACTTGTACTGATACAAATAAATGATGAAATTTTCAAAACAAAAGAAACAAATTAAGCGTCCGAAATCAGTATTTGGTGCAGCCACCATGCGCTGCAATAAGTGCTGCTATACGACGTGGC
>BMAW01106157.1:1183289-1204835 GCA_019974015.1 Nephila pilipes | reverse complement strand
GCGCGCGCGCCGCGCACGCGCGATGGCTCTGAAACTTTATTAATTTGCATAATATCCTATAATTGACATTTGCTGCGAATTTCATTTGATTCTGATGATTCCTTCATGGTGTTGCATTTTCTACAAACAGCAGTTTATATATATGCGAGTGTGTGTATTTAATTTCTATGATTTATAGAGGGCGATACTACCGATATATTAAATAATTTGAGTTTCTGATAGCAAGAGGAAGTCTTGGACTAAGATGACGCAATTATGGTTTTTCAAAAATGTGTGAGTTGTATTTGTGAACTTAAATTATACTTTTTTTTTTAATTAGAACTAGTTATTTCTTATGTTGTTGCTTTCAATGCATTTTGATTTAAATTAGATATTTTCTGATACGTTTTTTTTTTCTTTCTTCATTTTTTCTTACTACTGATTTTGTTTTCTGACTAACTGCTTGACTTCTGTTTTCACTTCTCTTTTAAAAACGAGATTCAAAGAAAGAGAAGTAAATATTAAACGGGATACTTATTACATAATATTAAGGAATACATCCTTTGCCTTTGAATTTCCAATATAAACTTTAAAGAAGTTAATATGTCTGTTACCTCCTTGGCAGAAAAATTTACAACTCTATCTCATCAAAATTTTGTATACTGTTTTTACTCTTATAAAACTTTTATTTTATATTTATATAGAATTTAACAATAAAATAAATCGTAAGAGTCATTATCTGATATGGGAAGGAAAATGAAGTCACCATTTTTATATGCTGAAAACTCAACTTTCATGGAAGAGAATTATTTTATTCCGAATATATATATATATATATTTAACTGTAAATTAGGATTAAAATAATTTTTTAAATATTTAAAAAGGATTATTTTTGATTCTTTCGAACCCTCTATATCTTGATTAATTTAAAGCGTGACTAACGGTCGCGTTATTTCAAAAATGAACAAATAACCAGAAAACCAAAAAAAAAAAAAAGTTAATTCAAACATCAAGTGATAAAATATATAGTTGTTGAATGAATATTAAAAATTAAATCTACACATACGTATGTATTATTGAGTACCCTTGTAAACACATAAAAAGAAACCAACGCTCTACACAATAAAGAACACCCTCAACAATTTATTTGAAGACCGAAGTATATTATTACATCTGTCAGATTTGCTGTTATAAATAATGTCAGTGCGCTAAATCTCAGAAAAAGAAAAGGCGGTTCTGTAACGCTATTACATTTGATATATAGAATCATCTAATGATAAGTTTTTAAAAAAAAGGCATGTGTCTGGACACTTCAGGTAAACGGACGTCTTCCAACTTCGGTAATCATTTCGTTCTGCGTGATTGAACAAACGAACGTGTCATTGAATGAATTACTAATCAGAGAAATGTCAGCTCGTTTTGACAGCAAGTCTGGCCATTCGCATTTATCCATTGCTACTAAGGAAGGGAGGGAACAGCTCATCCGTTTCTTGTAATGGGTTATTTGACCCCGTGATTGACCTGTTTGTTAGGAGAGTGAGTTACAAAGTGAAATAAAACGCCCACGCTTCCATTCCAAGCTGTGGGAATCGGAAAAAGACGAGACGATGATCTGCTGCAGCCACTTAAAATACATATTCTTCTTTTCCCTCATGCTGGTTAGATATTGGGAAGCGGAAGAGATAACAGAAAGCGCTGTTTTGTATCAGTTGATGGGTTCACTTTAAAATGTGTTAAGTGAAAACCGATTATCACCTCTTATCCGTATGAAATTGAGAATGAAGACCTTATTTTTAATCCGATAACCACTTGAAGATTTATTAAGAAGTTAAAATGGGAGAAGTTGGGAGTGAAGATTGACGGAAAAGTGTTAAGTAGCGTGAGAAACTTTTTTTTTTTTTTATTAAACCGGCATAAGTTTAATCTTGTTTTCTGAAACATAAAGTCTCTATAACATTGCAGAACACTAGGGAAAAAAGTTGAGCTTAAGCACATCTTGTAATAACCTCCCCAGAAACACTTCGTCTATAATTTTCATTTTTTGTATCGTCATAAATATTTTGTTGACATGCCAATAAAATGTTCAATTTTTTACATGCGTGGGAAAATCATTTTTATAATTCACATTGAAACTTTTTAGACTTGAGAAAATAATACATCTCTTTTTCATTCATGATATAGTTCATGTAGTTAAAGTATTAAAGTTCAAAAAAAAAAAAAAAGTCAAAAAATACTTGACATATTTAACAATGACGAGTAGATCCAGAAACATGTTTTTCAAATGTTCACATTTCAAATAACGGTATTAAGAACAAATTAAAATTATTTTTATCACGGGATAGGACGATCGAACTCTGCTTGTAATTGCTATTTTTTGAAGTGATACATGGTAAGAATGTGTGAGCAATTGATATAGATTATTATTATTATTTTCATCTTATGATCTTTAAGTAATTGATTTTCTTCTTTTCCAAGTGTCTAAGTTCAAAGTGCTCATATTAAGATAATTAGTAAGTGTTCAGTTTCTATGTTAATTAAAATGACATTAAGTTTATTTTCTGATCATCGATAATGTAATGAACAAAGAAATTTTTTAAAATTTTTTACTATAAGTTACATCTCAATATCGAACAAAAAATTACACCAGTATAGTATTATATACAAAAATATTTTTAAATTTAGTATTGGCTTTTTTATAGAAATGGAAAAAGTAAGAAAATATATGAAATTAGATAAATCAAATAATATATATATTTAAAGTGAAATTCCTCGCGTTAATTAAATTGCAAAATATATATGAATTTTTTTTTGTATTCTATTATTATTCATTTGAATAATTTATTTAAAAAAAACCATAAATGTCTTTATTAAAAATGAAGATATAAACTGTTTAGATTGCAAATTGTATTATCCTTTTTGCTTCCCTCATTCTCTCCAGTCATCTTGCTCTAAATAATCATTTTTGATAGCCTTGAATTAAAATGTTGTCAATGAGGAATGATTGTTTACAAACATTGCTTTTACGTAATTTAATTCAAATTTTTTACTCTTTTTCATTGTAATCAATCAATCAATCATATATATATATAGTTAGGCTTATAAAGAAAAAAAATGAATGATCTACCTATCTATTTTTTTGAATTTTCATTTCTTTGAATTTTTTTGTAAATAATATTTACATTACTGATTTCTTGCAATTTTTTAAATTTTTGTGAATGATAACTTTTTCTTATTTTTAAATGTTGTGCTCATTTGTATTTTTGTTATTTCCATTTAAGCCTACAAAGTCGCAAAGGGGGAAGGTTGGTACCATCAAATTAATTTAACCCCACTTATTCGGTTCTCGATTCGAAAATGCTTTATGACTTACTGGGTTCCATTTTTTTCTATTTCGATTCAACATTTCTTTTTTTTAAAAAATATTTTACTATCTAATTTTTCATATATAATTAGTTTTCTTGGTATGTAAAAGGTTTTTAAAAATATTATTAAAATTCAATTGATCAATAATATAATTTGGCGGTTAAGGCTTTCTTGATAAAAAAGAAGCATTTTCGCGCCATGTTGGAGTACCCTTGTAAGAGGGAAGGGTTCAAGAACATAACTTTTGTTTTGCTTTTGGAGGTACAAATTTTATAACTCTTTTTAAGTTAAAAATTAATCAATAAATTACATAAATATGTGTAGATTATTTTTTAACAGCTGACGTTGATTTACTTTGGTTTAAATGAATTGGTTTCTTTTTTTAAATATTTTTACTTTGGTTAAATTATCGTTTAAAATTGAGATTTCTGCTTAATTTTTGGCTTTATATCAATTTGTTATAATGTAATTCACTCAAGTTGAGATGTTTGGATCCGTAGAACTAGTATGAAAACATTATTCTCAATGCCAGGTCTGAAACATTATTTGAATTACATTATCTCCATTTTTAAATTTAGTTTTTTACTTCTTTTTTCTCGAGATATGCTTTGTAGTCATGGTAAAGTTTTAATGTATTGAACTTTGTTATAATTTTTTTAATTACTGGTTTTATTTTTTAATTTTAATTAATAAAATGTTTAATATGTTTTCTTGAATATTCTGTAATATTATGTTTTTTTAGCAATTTAATAATTTTTTTGCATAACACTTTGTTTTAAATCATAGATAATCTATTTTTAATTTATTTTTTTTACTGTGCGTTTAGTTTAATTTTTAATATTTGCAACTTAATAGTTTTAATCTTATTAATTTTAATTTTGGTTTTTATTAGCTATAATTTGTAATTTATTATGAATTTATATATATTTAAAAATATTATCTGTTAAATATTAATAATTATTTAATTACTTATACACATACGAACATCCGTTATCACAGTCATCCGCTATATAATAATAAAATAATAATTGTATTGAGTTGAGTTTTGAACGTTATTTCAAAAGATTTTAAAAAAACTAAAAAAAAAAAAATAGTTTTTTGGAACTTCTCTTTTTTCAAAAATTTCCCGAGAAGTAAAAATGAGGCAAAAAATAAATTATTATACAAACTAAAAGAAAGTTCTTTGAAACTTCAAAGATGTTCCACTCCTCTACGCCACTAATTGTTTTCCTATTTTTTACAACCCTACTATTTTCCATCCTTTTCTCGCATTCAACAATACAATAATTCCTGTACAATATATGTGACACATCCATTTTATGCGTATATGTTTGTAAAGCAAGCATAGCAGAGAACACTATGCCGAGAGTGTTAAAAGTTAACAGTGTAATAAGTTTCTCTGCTCAGTCCCTTTACAAACGGAAGTTTGGCCTCGTCAAATACATTCGGTCTCGCTTACCAAGCTCCTATTCTTCTCTAACTGCCTTTGATGTCCACCGCTTCCTAGAAACAGTTCATGAAAGCTGAGATTTCACCCACCCCTACGAAGAGACGAGATGTAACTCATCTGTGTATCTGCCTGCCCACCCGTGAGGAGGCCCACTCGTAGAAGAAAGGGGCCCTTGAGGACCATTCATCTTGCCAGAATATCATCGGTATTTGTGATGGGGACTCTTGTTTACGTTTCTCACTTCCATCATTCCGATAGGCCAGAGGAAGGGCTTTGGATCATCGCCTCCTGGGCTATAATTTTTTTTTAAGATAAGGGAAGCAGAAATGAGGATTAGTTCTAAAGGACCTCAAAAGTCATGTTGATTTTTCTTGAAAATAAAGATCATTTGTCGATTGTATCGAGACTGAAGTTTCAAAAATGACTTTGCTTGTGAGGCTTTTTTTTGTCTCTTTTGTATGAAACAAAAGTTTTGGAGGTGTGATTTTTTTAAAGGATTATTTTCTTTTTCCTTGAAATATTTGAAGCTTTTATGTGTCTGTAGATAAAGTTTTTGATCGGTGAAGATTCAGTGCTTGATGCATTATATCCGATTATCGACTTGATGAGTTTCCTCAGCTTCCTGAATTTGCCATTTTTTAATATTTTGTTTTTTAAATTAGTTTCTATATCCGTCTTCGTTATATGTGTTAATATCTTCATTATTTCTTTTAAACAATTATATATATCATCATAATATAAGATTTTTATAATATATTCAGTATCTACCTGGAAATTGTGGGTTAAATTTATTTAAAATACGCGACAGTCTACAAATGTATTGTTCTTGACTAATTAATGATTCTGAACTTTTCCAAGGTTTAAAATTGCGAACATGCTGTTTTAAATGTATGCAATTTAATTATATGTATGTTGTTTATTTTATGTATTTTAAATGTACACCTCAGTTGGAACTAAAAGTATCACTGGCGCTATTTGACCTCTAAATGTAATATGACGTGTGTGTATGATTGTTTATCGTTAATAAAAAGGAAGAAATGACATGCCACGTATTTTTACTCAAATGATTTTGCTTTATAATCGTCTTATCCTTCTTTATATTATCTGTTCCTATACAACTCCAAGAACAGCGTATCTAAAGTTGGTACATTTACAGTCTTAACATAATTGTTACAACACGCCCGTGACAGTCACGGATATCTTAAGTCGCGTGATAGTCGCGAACCCGTCGAACTTATTATCTCGAATGCATGCAACATCCATCTTCAAAAAGATTTAACGGTAGTTAAGATCTGGCTAAAGGTAGATTTTATCCAGCATGGAACTATTTTGTTGAGATTTTTTTTCTTTTTAACCTGCAATTGATTCAAACAGAAGGGTGTTATGCTCTCATCACTCAGACATTTAAGAAACAATAATTTGTTTGATTTTCCATAATAGTGTAAGCGCCCTATTAAACAGCTTCTATTCTATCAGCTTGTCATTGAAATGTGAATCATCTGGTATCTGTCACGACGTGTTTCTTTCTGACCTTTAATTTTTTTTTTAAATGCACTAATTTGTTGAATAGGAAGTGTATTGTTTTTGAGGGCATGGTAATCATTTTGCCCGCGTATTGTATATAATTATATTTTCTCAGCTGCTACCATTTAAAGTTAAAAGAGTTTCTTTCGGCAAAATGAATGCGAAATGAAACTGTTTTGCTATGAGACAAAAATGAAATGTTCAAGAAAGTTTAGACAGTGGTAAATTAAACAAGATTATTCAGCTTTTTGAAATGATGTTTACTTAATTCTATGTAATTCGGTTTAATTGGCCATTTCCGTATTTGGCCAAGAGTACAGTTCCATAATCACAAGTTGAGAGGATATCTATTGTACTAATCGTAACCAAAATCATAATTCAAACAATGATAACATAATTTTTAATTAAGAGATATTGCAGAAGAATAACATCATAAAAAAGTTACCGATTCTTTTATTTAAATATATATATATATATATATATATATATATATATATATATATTTAAATAAAAGAATCGGTAACTTTTTTATGATGTTATTCTTCCACTTTGGCGATTAAGTTTTAAATATGAGAATTATATTATACCTGAAACGCTAAACTTGCGATGCTTGTAACCTATGAATTTGTAATAATTCATTTGAACCGGTCTTACATCTTACAGGCAACATTACTACCAATTTCTTAGGTAATTGAATATTATTTATAGAAACCAATTACTTTTGCAGCATTTTCAGAGCTACGGGAGATGCGGTATGACTAAAGCGGGCTATTAAATCCAAATAACTTAAACGTTGCTTTGGTTAATTTATTGAGATAATTTTAGAATGGTGCTTTTTCTATGAGGAAATCTTTCGGAATACTTGTTATGTGATGAATATTTTGATCGATCTTAAGGAATGAATATTTATGTATTTTTCTATATTAAATGTCAATATTACATTATTCATTTGAATGGTAATGCCATCATACTGCTAAATGATACCTAAATTTTTATTCCGATTCCTAGATGCCGGATTTTAAAACGAATTATTTTAATGTTAACTGGTAATTTAATTATGAATCTAAATAACCTGGTTTGGAAACGTTATTACACATGTTTTTACTATATTTTTAAGAAATTAAATTTTAAAAATGAATTATTTCGTTGCAAAGCACTGGAAAGATTGCATTTTACATGCGTAACAGCTTTTGACTACAAGTTCTGGTTTGTTTATTTTTTGTTTTAAAAACTACCATGTGTTTATTATAATATTTACTATTTATTTAAAATATGAAGAAAAAAAACCACGTATGAACTCAAAAGCGTATAAAAATTACTAATGATATTCAGAAAAAGAAAGAAAAAAAAATCAACGACACACAATACTTTTAATCAAATAATTTGTAAAACAAAAAATAGTCTTAATGACTTCTCAGCATTAGTAAATAAAATCAAACCTAAACCTTTTGAAACCAATTAAAACTTGGTTTCTTTTCATTACATTGAATACTGATTCTTATTGCACTGATTCGAAAACGTTTTTCGGTAGAGGAGACGAATTATTAGCCAAAAGTGAAGGAAACTGACTTGATTATTTGTATTCTAGTCAGCATTAATAAAAAAAAAGTATATAATTGACTTATGGCGGGAAAATGTTTCTTCTTGATTTGATAGTCATTAATTTTGTGTAGTAATAAATTTCTTCGTTTATTTTATTCGAAAATTAGGGTGAAAATTATTGAAAATTTCTTGAGATTTAGGTACTGAAGCATTTGTTTCATTTTTCTTCGTTAATATTTTAGATTTTTTCCATACCCTGAAATTTAAAGCTTTAGTTATATATATATAGGGTGCAACTGAATTTCACGACTGCTCAACAGCAGTTTAATTTTAATACCATTAACAAAATTTTATAAAATGATACTAATCAGATTTTTCATTAAGATTTTTTGACGATGCTTAATATATTCACGTTTCTGAATTCAGCACTATAATATATATTGCATTGTAATTAATCAAAACCAACTTGTAGTTTTTAGAATCTTTGAGAAAATTCCCAGATTCGGTTAAGATTATGGGCAGGGCTCCTTTTGAAAATGATTTTTAAAATCGTGCACTGTATCTCATGAATCTATTGAATAAACTTGTTTCAGTACGAAATGATAGAATGCTTTGTTCTCAAGCTAAAGATACATTTTAAAGGGAATGCAAAATTGTGCTCGAAGGTTAAAAACTTTGAAAGAATACATAGCAGCCTTCACCCATATTTTCTTCCAATATGCTATATCTTACTGTGGTTTGTAATTATTCACTTATCTTTTACTTAAATCATTCTGTAAACACGTGTAAAATTTTTAAATCTTGTAGATCAGTATTTATACTATCTATGAAACATACATTTTTTTATGTTGATTCGGGGGGGGGGGGGCAATTAATCATTAATTTAATTTTCTAAGTAGTAAAAATCTTATATTACATAATATTTTAGATGGTCATTTCCTGGAGATCTGGTTACTTCTCTGGTTCTGAAGATCTGGTAGGGAGTCTCCTTTCTTTTGTTATTTATCCGGTTGGATAAAATCTCTCTATTCTGGATATTTCCCGAAATTGCAGAGTGTTTTCTGGAATAAAATTTCTCATTAATTTTTCTTCTGTTTTGATAATAATTTGTTAATTTTTCTTCCTATTTTGATAAAAATAAGTATAAATGTCTTCTGGGGCAATCTATTCGATGTAAACTTAATACTCCTTGACCGATTTGCGAGTTTATCCGCCTGTTCATTCCAAAATAATTTTGAGTGCCCCGAAATTCAAAGCAATATCAACCCATTCTCATAAAGGGATTGTTTTCAAATTTTACTGGCTAGCCTTATTTATTACTTTCGGTGACTTAATTCAATATATCGCATCGAAGATTTAACCGAGTAACTATATGAAAAAATTAACAGCTTTTTGTTCGATTGAAAGAAAAGCAAAACTTTTAATAAGACCAAGCCTATCGTTGTAGCATGCCGTCGGATTTATTTCATTCAAGGACATGCTCCATTTTTAAAGGTACAGCTTTTTAACTTAACTGCAGATATATTAATTTATATTCTCTGAGTAACACATTTTTAACACAAGCTAGCAGCGACAAAAAAAAAAAAAAAAAAAAAAAAAAAACTACATTTATGCTGCGATTACAATTATGTATCCATGAACCGAACGAATGATAAATATATTTGCTCTAGATAACCATCATCATAACAATAATAATAATCATCCAACAATAGAAAGAGAGCGAGTGGACTTATTCTTTTCTGTTTTATCTGATGCAGGAGCACCCAGCATTGCAGCTCTCCGTCTCACGTTGCTAATCACTCGCAATCAGCTTTTGAGTCATCTGTACAGGTAGAATGCGTTAAGAGCTTATTTGGTAGAGCGATGTGAATGATTTACAAGCAATTCATGGTGTTGTTTTTACAATAAATAGCAAAATGTGCCAGCCTAGCATGTTTTACGTAACTCCAATAAAACATTCTTTCGGTAGTTTCATTTAACGCCTTTTTGTGCGAAGAATTTTATCAATGGAAAACGGTTAATTTCATCAAAGGCTGTTTATTTGTTGGCTTTTTTATTTTAAGCTTTTGGTTAATATTTTTAAAGAACGGGGCTCTGATGAAGTATATTTTCTGAGCGATTTCAATTATTCGTTCCTTTAAGAAAATATTTTTTTCACTAAGTAATAATAATTTACTGATTTATTTCGTATTTAATGTTTCTTCTTACTTTTTAAATGTTATATATGCAAATATTTTATAAATGTTATTGATTTTTTTTTAAAACTTTTAATATCATAACATCTGTTTTTTTTATTAGTTGTTGAAAAGTCCAATTTCATATATTTTTGTCACGTTTAAATAATATTACAATGGAATAGAATGAAGCTTCGATATTTGTTTAACGTCCAGTGATATTGTATAAAGTACTCAAAAATATTTAAATTTGGGATTTCGGTACGTGGGGTGTCTTCAACAACGACGACAGAAATAAAAAAAAAACCATAATAATTAGCTCGTGGGAGAATCCTTTTTGGCCTAATTGATAATAGCAGTGCTAATAAATCGAGGGAGGAATTAAATCAACCAAATCGCTCAAGGTCACCCGACCTCCTCCAGCGTTACGGCGCGAAACTTCTCATCCGCTGAAACGAATGCATTGCTTTAATTTTTATGCGATTTTCAGCGAATGTTAAAATTTCTGCCACTAATTTTCACGAACTGTTCAAAATATTAATTTTCTCAATATAATGTATATTGAAAATACTTCATTAAAATTTATCCAAAATCAAACTTAACTTTAATCATAATCTTTGTTACATTATGATATCTATTTCAATTTAATTAGTGAGTCTAAATATAATCATAACGAACTCGTATATTTCATTCTCTATTATTACTATCGTGATTCATGAATAACAAAAAAAATATTGTTTGATAGACTTGGGAAAAAAACGAAATACTCAGCTCAAGAAGTAGGACAATTAATAATAACAATAAAAAAAAAAAAAAAAAAAAAAAATCAAATGCAAAGAAACTGTACTATACATTTTCTGAAAGGATAGATTACACAAAAGTGCAAAAATTATTGCCAAATACATGTTGCTGTAAATTTTTTTCAATTTTTTCTAATGCATAATCTTGGAGGTCCTTTTCTGTCTTTTTCAAATACTAGTAGGTATCTTCAAAAGAAACAATTTCGTTCGCATTGTCATATGTGTTCAAATCAGTACATAGAGGCATTTTTGCAGTTTGCTCTTCGTTCTCAAAACATTTGCATAAACGCCAGTTCTGTTTTATGTTATCCTATTTGGTTTTATGGGCCTTAATACTCTGTTTAGAAGTAAGGAAGGAAAGGGAATATTTCTTTCGGGCGTAATGCAATATTTTACCTTCCATCTCTTTTTAACGATGTTTAACTCTATGTGAAGATATGCACGTAAAAGGATGTTCTTCCGTGAACCCATTCGTTTTTCTTTTCTGTCATTTTTATGTATGGTACTGTAAATATTCTGAGGGTCGTTAACATTAATCAACTGAATGTTGCTCGTTTGAGAACCAACGCATTTCACTCACTCATAATTTCGCATGCTTGCAGCTCTCTCCGTATTAAAGGAACATATGAATATCCATTTTAGGGCAAAATAAATATCCTGATTAATGGAATATTGAAGGAATCGTAGGAATATAGTTCGGAAGATTAATTTCGGTTATATTTCACGGTGAAATAGTTTATTGTTTCTATAAGCAATTTTATCCTCTAAATATATTTATAGGTTGGTAAAGGATGTTGTTATCAATTATGTGTGAATTAACTGGATCCTTGAAATGCCAAATTAAGTTTGAAGTAAAGAAACTCAGTGAATATTTATGAGATATGAATAATATAAAAATTGGATAGTTCAAATATGGAAAGAAGCTTAATATAGCTACATCACATTTGATATTTTGAATGTTTAAGCTTGTGTATATATATATAAGCGAAATACCGCTGACTGACTCATCACGAGATCTTTAAGACTATTTAACCGATTGACTTGAAATTTAGCATAGTTACTCATTTTGCTATGTAAGCGCTCACTAAGAACGGATTTTACGGAAGTCTTATCCAAAATGTAATTTTCATCCGTTAATCTACTCTTATCCATCGGTTATATGACCGACGCCAAACGGAATACATATTTTTTATACGTGTACTGTGTATTATCACCAATTAAGTTTACTTGGTAAGATTTGCGCTTTCGAAATGGAAAATACCAAATAATTTTATATTGAATCGCTGATGGAGGATTGGCAAGATTTTGTCAAAGGTTCTCTTTATGTGAAATTTCGTACATGTCGTAAATAGGAAACGTACATATTTAGCGATAGTAATAAATGAGTTTGGAATCCCACGGATGGTGAAAGTGTAGTTTAGCTCCAAAACTTAGCGGGATTTTGAAAAATACTAAAGTTGGTGACTTCTTACGGAGTAGTGCACGCGCAAGACAATCTTCGTTTACTGGAGGACCTCGCTACATGCAAGAACGAACTCAAGAGACTATGACATACGTAAGACATTTTGGAAGTCAAGACTTGCACGACTTTTTTTAAGGGTGGTTGTCACTTGAGATCCTAAATGGTCAGAAATCAAAGATGTCTTGAGGCAAGGACAAAAATCTTATGATAGACACGATGCCATTGCGAGGGTATTTCATTCGAAAGTTAAGTACATGACGAATCTTCTGACAAAAGGTTGCATCTTTGGCAATACTAGGTTTAACATGTATACGGTGGAAGGAATTTTATCCATATTATATATATATGGGGTGACTTATTACTAAATTTTTTTATTTCTCTCATATATTTAAAAGTCGCGGATAAGCATTATTATAGACAATTTCTTAAAATTTCAAATTTAGATTATCATTAACATTTTAAAAATTGAAACTTTTCTTCATATCTTACGTATAGGTTCCAAAATATTTTATTATAGTCTGTCCAGCGAAGTGGGCTGTTATCAGCTAGTTCTAAATAAATTCATTGAGTTGAACATATTTATTTTAATGATAATTTAAACAAAACAAAAAAAATATTTTTTGATTTTAGTTTCACTATCGTTTGTTTTTACTTTTAGTCTAAATAAGATACTTTTGATAATAATTTTCAAAATGTTAAATCATATTATCGCTCAGTTTTTTTTTATTCCAACAAAAAAAAAAAAAAAAAAAAAAAAAAAAATCTGAGCGATAGTAATTATTTGCTTGTTTTACATGTTCCCTCTTCTTATTTGAACCATCGGGTGTTCGATTCATCACTATGGCAAGCAACGCATTATTGAGCCTGTAGTTTTAAGATCGAAAAAATTATCAGAAAATCTCTTTCAATTTCTTAAAAGCAACTTTTCTTATTGGTTTTGGAAGATATAATGGCCTTTAAAAGTATGTAGTAATTCGTACATATTTTACGCGAGTTAAATTTATGAAATTATTCTGCAGAAAGATTATATAATTTTCTTATATTTTTCCTTCCGAAACGAATGTCCATAAAAATTGTTCGCATACCACAACGGTCTGTTTTATCAAGACATATGAGGAAAAAGTTATCTTGTTTAAGAGGCATTATCTAGTTGTGTGAACTGTAGACTTTTATTTTAAATGTCACAAGAATAATTTTATGAAAGACAAAATCTTAATCTTTTTTAGCACACGCACCATATTCACAAGTGTGGTAATCCATGGCAAGGTATTGAAATGCGAGTCATGTCTCTTTTACAGATAACACAGCTGTCCAAAGCGTTTTACCAACCTTGAAAACGTCCAAAAGATTCCAATTCGAATAACAGGAAAAGGATCGAAGCGGAAAATGTGCTAAATTTTATAACTTACTTAATCCGAGCCATCAGAAGAAAAAAAATGTCCAATGATTTTCCACCAGAATCCGACCTTAAGTGACATATTAATTCGGTTTCGCAAGTGACAACTGTTTCAACACAAGTTGGTTCTTGAAAAATTATGAGAATCTTGTCAGAAGATAGCTTCACATTATTCTGAAGTTCTCCGTATTTTACAGTTCAAATTACATTATTGCATACTTTTTAAAGATATAGGAATGGCCGTTCTTGTGATAGATGACAGAAGTGACATTTGCGATGAATAACTTGATCAGAATATACGAGACCGTTTTCGTTATGAATTCTAATGAGTGCTTTCTATGTGTGTGTTATGTCAGTTTTTATAAACATTTTCGATATTTTAACTAATGATTACCTGTCATCTGCTAAGTGAGCAGCTATGATTGAATACTTTGGATGGATTAAGGCCATGGCAGGTGAGGTGAAATAATTTATCTTAAATCGTTTCCACGATATAGAACGATTATTTAGAAATTTTATGTATGAATTGGAACGTGATGATACATTTGATGAATCATGACATTAAATTACATGATCGTATGAAACGTGATATTTATGAATGTAAATTTTTTTTGTAATATGAAACGCTGAAGTAAATGTCTAATAAAATTTTACACAAATTTTCTGTTATATTGTTTGGTAATACTTTTGTTTTTTTGTTTTTTTTTGTTTTCTCAATTCCATAAGTAGAAATGTAGCCATAGAATACCAATTTGTACCAATAAATGTGGTAAAATATTTATTTCATTCAAATATTTTTTGATTTCCAAGATTCAAATTATTAAAGATTAGGTAAATTAATATGTTTAAAATTTCGTTCAAATCAAACTTAATTAAAATTCTGAGCAATTTAATTCATATTCAATATTATACGGAGACTTTTTGTATTAATTTAGTAATAGTTAATAACTAGTTTTCCTTATGGCACTAGCTTTAGCCGATCTTATAATTGATTATTTTTTTAATCTGGACACATATAGCTAAATTATTTCATTTTCGGGGGAAAATATTTATTAGCATTTTAAATTAATATGATATCTATATTTTAAAAATAACTTATGAATTATATTATTGTGAACATGAAACTCTAGGTTTTTTTATGTGATATGGTTAACTCGAATACATCTGGTTTTGTTGATTTGTCCTTGCTTACTTCCGCTTTAACCGAAACATTTTATTAAATTAAGTTGTTTGAAGCAGGTGTTTGCATACATATTAAATGATATTTTCAACGGCTTCTGTGTAAATACTCATGCATTTACAAATGTTTCAATGTTCAAGGCAATTGAAGTGATCGTAAGAGAAATTAAAACCCTTTCCCCATAACCTTTTTCTCTGGGAATATATAAGTATACCATTTTTGCTTGAATCAGCAATTTTATTTAGTGAATATTCATGCTTTTTTGATTTCTCATCAATATTTGATTATTGTTTATTCCGGTCTGTTAGAAGTGTTTTATTGAAGTGTTAGGCTCAAAATTTTCTTTATTTGATTTGAAATTTTAAAAAAGTTTTTCGCAGTTCATAACTTTTTAGAGTTTACAATTATATGTAGTTATTTAATGTGCAGTGATAGAATTTCGAGAGAGAGAATTCTGAAAATTTTAACTGTGCGTACAATAAATATATAATTGATATTCTAATGTGCCTGAAAAAAAACTGAAAGCCATTCTCTTATATAAGATGCAACCACTATAAAATAAAACGATATTCCTTATTAGTATGTGCAGATATTGTCATATATTTTCCGTTATGAATTTAAGGAATTAAATTTAAGGCAGTGACATTATTATTAATTTATTTTCAATTATTGAAGTAAATACTAAGATGGATTTGATAAGGTTTTAAAGTAATAAGAATGTAAAAATATTTGTTTTTCTTATCAGGGTTCTGATTTAATTGGAAAATATTTCATATATTTTATTCAATATTAAAAACTGCGAAATTTATATATTTTTTCTATGAAAATATCTTGTAAATATATTTTCCAAAAATGGAATGTGAAATCTGAATTCGAGTGATGATGGTGATGTAAAAAAAAATGTTGTTGAAAGACACAACTGTATTAAAAATTTATTTCCCTTCTGCCTGAAAAAGCAAAGTCATACTTTATAATGTTACACGTTTATACTATTAATTTTTCTTTTGAAAATTATTTTTATTTCTGAAAAATATCTTTATATAGATAACACTATTTTCTGTAATAACAATATTTTCCGTTCTTTTTCTTTTTACAGATAAGCTATTTAAAACTGCTGCCGTTGTTCCAAATGGCGAGGGCAACACCGAAGAAGAAAATATACCAGATTCACAAGACAAACGGTGGACTGCTCTTCGGTCCGTGTTCCGACGGTCCTATACTGACCGCAGTCCAAGCGACCTAGCCAACGAGTTGCGAACTCCCACCCCTTCTCTGTATTTAGAACTTCGAAAATATTTGAAAGATCCAAACTGGGCTCGGGCCTTTGTCAAAGAGAACGGGGTCGAAACTTTGCTTGAAACTCTAAAGTCTTTACAAGGAAGGAATTTTGAAGAAGTACAACTGAAAGTTGAGTGTGGACAGTGTCTAAGACTTGTCATGGATTCAAGGGTTGGATTGGATTATATTATGGAAAATGCGGATTATACTCAAAAGCTGGCCACTGGTAAGGTTTTGTGTTATTTCTTCACTAGTTGCTAAAGAATGTCGCAAAAGAGGACTTCCTACAAAGGACGTGAATGTTTAAACAAGCTCTTTGAAAATGAGTTTCGCATTTTTGGAATTACGTGTAGAAAATTTCCACAGAATATGGAACGAAATTTTTCCTAATATTAGATTCTTAAACGTTTATTTTCGAAAATGATGTATCTGTTAAATTCTATCTGTTTTGGAAACTTTAATTTTTGAAATTGTGGACGAAAATTTGGAATCAAAGAAATCTGAAATATATACGAAAAGTGTTTATTTATATAATTACCGTAGAATATTAATTTTGTATTAAAATAAATAGGTTCTATAATTTTTTGAACTAATTATTTGTGATCAATTGCTCAAAAAAGCCATTTTACTCAGCGTGATTTTACCGTAGGAAATAAATGTCGGCAATTATTTTGAAATGAGTAATAAGTTTCTATTTCTCTGTACGGGAAAAAAAAAATATGGAAGTTTCTCGTTATATTTTCTTCTAATCGTAAAAAGTTACAAGATGCTAAATTTATTCTAATCTAATTGAATTTTTCATTTATATGAAAATTATTAGGCTAAACTAAAATGTGTAAATTATTATTTATTGTAACTACAGTAGTACCTCTCAATAAAAGACATTTTGTTCCTTAAATAGAGGTGTCCCTTAATAAGAGGTAAATACATTTACGATTCAAAGGGACTCGTACAACAGAATTGTCCCTTAAATAGAGGTATCCCTTATTCGGAATGTCCCTCTTACAAGAAGTACTATTGTATTTTATTTTCATGAGGTGTAAGGATTTTAGAATATTTATTTAAGATGAAATATTATGATAACTTGAAATATTTTATAAATTTTGAGGAATTGCCGCTTTTTCCCAACTTTAATTTAAAGTTTTTTGTAATTGTACTTTTCTTCATGACGTTGTTTACCAATTGATAAAAAATAGTCTGGGATTGATATTCACTCTGAATTTTGCTAATTAAATAAGAGTTTATTTATGCATTTATCAGTGGGTTTTATTTTCGAATGATAAACTTGGTTTATGAGTTGTTTCATATCTTGAAACAGTACTGAATATCTCATGTTATAAAGCTAGGATGCTATTTTAAAATGAAAACAAATAAGTTATTAAAAAAAAGAGAACTTACCATGTTTTACAGAAAGCATTTGGTATTAAATATTTTAGACAAAGTTGTAACGAACTAGAGATGTATAAAAAAAATTATCCTTAGTTTATTTGCATAGAGGATAGGGTATGATTTCCGAAGTATAAGAATAATTACTTGTGTATAAAGTATTTTAAATGCTATTTTAAGCTTCTTTTTTAAAATACGTTTCATATACAAAAGAAATAATTAGAAAGGGTAGAAAAAGTTGTCTCTGACAATATTGTCTTGGTAGAAATATTAATAACTTCAAACTTGAGTACAGTACTCTATAATACCGCTTTTCACCTATCCGGCTCTGCCAGTAATTTGGTATTTTTACCTAAGAAATTATTACACAGAAAATTATTTTATGTCTCCTATTTCATTTGAATAGTGTAAGCTATCGGTATAAAATGGTTCTTTTTCTTTTCTTTTTTCGTAATTTTAGCTATTTCACGTATTTGATACTTTGTTTGCATGTACTCTGTTAAATACTATATAATAATGCATAGCTTTTGCTGTTTAAATGCATTATTATTAGTGATTTTTCAGAAATCCGGTCTTTTTCCGTTATCTGGAAGTGCCCAGGTCCGATATCTACCGGATTACTGAGAGTGTACTGTAGTACTTGGTATTGATGAAGACGTCGTTTCAATTACGAAGTTCTTAATGGTTTAATGGCATTTACCTCCTCAATAGAATTATAAAGTACTTATTATTAAAGCACAGGCTATAAAATAGTTTTTGGTCTCTTTACCGTTTTTGTCTTCATACCGAGATTTTAGCGGTACGGAAAAGTTTTAATATCTTATTAATTGAATAAATTACTGTGTTATTGATTAAGAAGAACATTATATCAATGTTCACAACAACATTTAAGTGTCAAGTAATTTTTTAAAGCTTCTTTACTAAAATCTTAAAGAATTAAAAATAAAAACTATTTTTATCAAATGCTTGTTTTGTTAATTACAATTAGTTTAACTGTTAAACGTTTGCAGTCGGAAAAGTCCTACAGAATGTCTTACATTCTCCATAAGAGCTTGCATGAATGTTCTATGCTTGTTCTTTTTTTATGCATCAAATGTGTAAGAACCTTAGTTTTTTTTTTTTTTTTCTCAAATAACCTGAAGATATTTATTTGAAATTCGTGAAAGTTTTCTGAATTCTAGTTAAATATATATCTTTCGTACTTAGAACCACCTCAACTAAAAAATTTTATTCTAAAGTTGCATTTTCTGTTACTTTTAACTGAATAAAAGCTTATGAATGCAAATTTTATGCATAATTTTTCTGCTATTAATTGATATTTCACCTAAAGAGGATGTGAAACGTTTGTAGGACATTGCTCGGGAAGCAATACGTAATAATTACTAGAAATCTGCGTTAAAAAATTGCTCGAGACCGTGCAACTCTCTTACCACTATATACGCTTCCGGGTAATATATTCTTCTCTTTGACGCGGACCATAGAAGCTTGTATAGACATTCGGCTGGCAGAAATCATTCTTGTCACATTAACAAATTAGAACATCAACATTACGCTTCCTATCGGGAAAAATGCATCAAGGAAACAAAATGGCTCAATTATACGCCAAAGAATCTTGACGTGCTTTGGTTACAAAAGACTGGCTAATGATGAATTCTATAAAATACAGTAAAGAAAATAACAGGAAAATTGCACAAAACAGTTTATACAGATCATTGTTCTATAACACTAGTAGCGATAAACAACGAAAGGTTATGCCAATGGGTGATTTATTATTCCTTTGAGTTATTTTTATGACAAGGGAAGTTTTTAAGCCTCTCATCCAGTCGTTAGGTATTTTTAAAATTACTATAAGAAATGTTTGTAAATAGACGTGATTTACTATAATGTGTTTAGGTAAATATTTGATTATTTGTTATTTTTAGTGTGTTACACTTCAATGTGTTATTTGCTTAGACTTAAAATGTGTATGTGTTATTTGTTGTATTTCTTATCTGATTTCGTATTCAAATAGGCAAATCATGTATTTAGACACTTTGTGTATAAATATATATTTTGGTGTTTGCCATGTTTTCTGAAGTCTTTAATTTTTCTTACTGCTTATGCAGATACTGTTGTTTAAGAGAACTCGTAAAATTATAATTAAGAATCTGTGACTTGGAAGTTTATCATATGAAAATTATTTGCACTACCGTGATCCAGCTATAAAATAATAACTTGACATCTTGAAACAATATTTTTATTCAAGATTTATAAATATGAATACGTTATAACATTGATAACACTATATATGTGTAATGATTATAACTTTTTAATTCAGAGATATCTTTTATCTTTTAAACACAGATACTTAGACATAAATCTTCGTTTGATAAATATCTTTTGCTGTGTTTCTAGTGTAAAATATTAGGGCTCTATGCACTTTTTTTTTTCTCTCTTAATGAATGCAGTTTTCTAAAAGGGAGATATTAAAAAAAGTTAAGTAATTGTATTTGAATAAGTTGGATTGAATATACCGAGAACTTCAATCTGTGACGCAGCATTTGCTAGCTTAAAATACTGCTTAACATATATATACTGCTGTTTGTAGAAAATGCAACACCATGAAAGAATCATCAGAATCAAATGAAATTTAATGCAGAAACGACTTGTACTGATACAAATAAATGATGAAATTTTCAAAACAAAAGAAACAAATTAAGCGTCCGAAATCAGTATTTGGTGCAGCCACCATGCGCTGCAATAAGTGCTGCTATACGACGTGGCATGGAGTCAAACAGATGTTGAATATCTGCTTGAGGAAGAGAATTCCATATCGCTTGTATGCGCAACCAAAGTTCGTCTTTGGAAACTGCAGGACGCGGATCACGAGCGAGACGCCGACCAACCATATCCCACACGTGCTCAATAGGCGACATATCCGGTGAATAAGCAGGCCAAGGAAGAAGTTGCATGCGTTGTGCTGAACAGAAGTCTCGAACAGTCCGCGCAACATGTGGGCGTGCATTATCCTGCTGAAAGATAGCTCCAGGGATGCCTTGAAGGAAAGGAACGACTTCGGGCTGTAGCACTTCACGGACGTACCTGTTGCTATTGAGATTACCCTCAATTCGTATCAAATTGGATCGTCCATGATACGAAATCGCACCCCAGACCATAACTCCGGGTGTTCGACCACTATGTCGTTCAATAATACACTCAGGAAGGCAGCGTTGACCGGCATAACGTCTAACACGAACACGGCCATCATGGGTCCACAAATTGAAGCGTGATTCATCTGAAAAGACAACTTGGTGCCAATCAGCTCGCCTGTCTCTGTGCTCAAGAGCCCACTGCCGACGCAGCCGTCGATGATTCGCCGTGAGGGGAATCCTGTATAAAGGCACCCTTGCACGCAATCCACGGCGCAGCAGACGACGACGAATTGACGAAGCCGACAATTGTACACCTGTAGCAGTAGACCAACGTGCTGCCAGCTGCCTGGAGGAAGCTGTGCGATCATTCACCGCCATGCGGAGCAGGTGTCGATCATCGCGCTCTGACGTCACCTTCTGTCGTCCAGTGCCTGTTTTTCGAGTTGTTCGGTGCTCGTCGGTCCACTGCTTCCAAACTCGCATCACTGTGGAACTGTTCCGCTGCATACGAGCTGCTATTGCGCGATAGGAAAATCCTCCTTCTCGAAGGCCGATTATCCTCCCTCGTTCAAACTCCGTAAGTTGCTTGAATTTCTTATTCTTCCGTCGTGGAGGCATACTCAGGTCTCACTAAACGTTTGCCACTAACAAATAATCATAGACTTTTTTCAACGTCCCGCTACAGCACTTTATTTATACGCTTTCAGCATCAATTCAGAGGGCGCTGCGCGCGCCGCGCACGCGCGATGGCTCTGAAACTTTATTAATTTGCATAATATCCTATAATTGACATTTGCTGCGAATTTCATTTGATTCTGATGATTCCTTCATGGTGTTGCATTTTCTACAAACAGCAGTTTATATATATATATATATATATA